>JAHZND010002794.1:0-25001 GCA_027744115.1 Acrocyrtus sp. NNG-2020
AAGTGTTAACAGAACTGTACGCGTCAAGTTATGATTTGTGATTTCGTATCGTTCCAATTTGTCTATTTTTATCAATTTAGAGTATAAATTTGGAATAAAAGTGCATCCATAATTATATACTTGATCAACCAAATTGGTGCATATTTTCCTATTTACGCTATGCTAACAATTTTCCAAATACCTAAATTTGCACTTTTTTATCGAAATTTTGATCACATTTTAAAATTGCATAGGTATTATTCTGCTGTTTTTCTTACAGATATTTTTAATATGAATGACAGGAATGCAAAAAAATTGTGAAAACCTTCATCAATAAATCATATAAAGCTATATATCCACATGTATTTCCTACACGGCTTGTAGCGGAGGTGCTGATTTGCGATTTATTTTCGCCATTACTGCGTAATGACTGTCATTACTGCGTATTTATATCAGTTAAGATCATATAAAAAATAAGGAAGAAAATTTTAAATTTACGTGAGAGTTTGAATGTAATTGCATAGTAATGGCAGAAATGGAGCCGCACACAGGAACACACATCCCTACCAATTGAATTGGCTAAAAAAATCTGTGGCCATCTCTAAGTTCATGAGTTTTACACTATAATTCAATTATCTTTGTTGGAAAATCCACCAGAGCTTTTCTCCATTTCGATACGAAGTTAATAATACTTAAAAAGATATGGTAGCTGGTCAGACTTCAATAAACTTCAAAACACCCCTAAATCTGTCTTTAATTACATCCTCGTATTCTCTTAAGTGTCTGAAAAGAACGGAAAGATGATAGCCAATGACCGATTAGCTATCTGTGTGCACAATTAGCCGATAAAGGTCTTGGCTGCCATTTATGATTATGTGTTGATGAAGATGCCAACATAAGATTATCGCTGTCGATAAGCACTTTTTTATATGATGGTGGGATACGGCCATTTAAAGAAATAATTCTCATGCAGTGACTTGTCTTATCTTTTCCGAGTAGTATTTAGCTAACCTTGCACTTCACAACTGTTCTCTCGAAGTGCTTCAAATTATATGATGGTGGGATACGGCCATTTAAAGAAATAATTCTCATGCAGTGACTTGTCTTATCTTTTCCGAGTAGTATTTAGCTAACCTTGCACTTCACAACTGTTCTCTCAAAGTGCTTCAAGCCGATAATGCAGAAAAGTACTCAACGTGTGCGGAGAAAGAAGAAATGAAAAAACAGTTAAAATGTCAGACTCTGTGCAAAAACGCAGAAATCGGAGTAGCTGCTATAATTGTAAATTAAACTTTGTAAGCCTTCACAAGTTCACAATAGCGCAGCCTTCTCAACTTCATAAAAGTAAATTGCGTTTCGCTGTAATTATAAATGACAACCTACAATTAAATCAAAAATCATCAGTACCCACCCACTCAGTTTAACATGGGATTCAAACTATTTTTTGCGCTTCTACTAGCAGACCACCAAGATATTTTGCGTATTTATATCTGGCATGTCTTGTTACGGCAATTAAATACGCTCTTGTAAAAAAAAATTTGCAGAATGAGAGGATGCCTAGTTTCACTGCTGCAAATTTGACTACATTTGCTAACAAAGTACATTGAAATTTGAGTATAAGACTGATTGAATAAGCACAAAATTGCTTTTTTCACCTTTTCCTATTTCATTATTAAAAGTCTTTGCTCTAGCCGCTATAACGCTGTATGTAAAATAGGAGTCGCGCCATTTTTATGTGTTTCTTCACTGTGAAGTGTAGCGCTGGCATATGTTTCTGTATTTTAAGCGAAAGACCGGTAGCTCGCTGATCAATTTTCTCGTTTGTTTTTTAGTCAGCAAAAGTGTTCTTGTTCGTCAGTTTGGAGGAGGAATGCAACACTTGAAATGTTTATTTCTGTAGGGAAAGGGAAATAAATTTTTACACGATCTGCAAACACGTCCTGCACCGTGAAAAGTTTTCCCTGGAATCATTAAAAAATATGAACTTCCTTGCAGACACCATGCCGGTATATTGCTGTAATAAAAGCAGAAGAAAGCGTTTCTTTTTGCACTTTGTGCACCTTTTTTTAAAGGTAGGAAAATTCCAATGGTAAATCGAGTCCTGTTTTCCTGTATATCGTGTGCATTCTATTTTATGCTAGTTGCTACCAGCACTACTACTGGTGCAAAGATGAAAGTAATCTCGTCCTGTGATCTAATCTGTAAAGTACATGGTTAGCCATGTAGATTCTTTTAAAAAAAATAAGTGAAATAGTCCACTTCACCCATCGGTGTTCTCAGTGCACGTCATAAAACCAGTACTTCTCCTCTCACTCAGTTGCACATGATTTCGACGGCAAGGAAATTTGAGAGAGAAAAAGGAAACTGTTCAGCGAGAAATTCAGTAAATTCCCCTCTCGACTCTTTCAATAGCTCTTCACGGCGTAAAATATTATTTTCTTTGTAAAATGAAAAATTTTTTGCTACCGAATTCGCAAAGCGATAAGTAGAAGGTACGTAATGAATAATTTTTAAGGTCCATTAAGATCTTAATTGTTTCTCAGTTTGCCACGATCGCCCCACTCTGAAAGGGCATAGAGAGGACAGCCTTTTAAAGCTGAGAATGCTAACTGCTATTATTGGCTGCTGAAAAGCAGCAAGTGAGATTAGTTTTGGATTGAAGGGAATTCATCATTAATCATCAAATTAATTCATCCGTTCTTTTATTTATCTGAAACACAGAAATTCTTATAAAAAGAACAATAAAAGTAATTTTCTCTTGAGTACCTATTCATCTGGGGGTGTAATTGTAGGTTGAGAGGTGGCAAAATGGAAATAAAAATGATATTCTCCTCTCCTTCTCAGAGCATGTCCAACTTTACAAAGCAAATTGTATGTGTTGTGTGTACGGATGGCGGTTGATTTTGACCTGGCTTGGCCAGACCAGACCAGCGACCATCCAAGTAAGAATAGGAAAGGCGTGCGATTGAAATAATGATATGTGCAAATAGCAGATAGGCACAACTTCAGCAGTTATTATCATCAAGTCAGGTATACAGGAAAAGAGAGAAAAGCTGTGCAGCTCAAAAAGTACATTAAGGTGATGGATGTATAATATGTTCTCGAGTGTCTTGTGGTGGTTCACATATTACATATTATTATTACTAACGATTATGATTATTATTACGATTTCATATCCGATTCTCAAATTACACTGGTGGTACTTTGCCTACTTCTTTTGCCCTCCGCACTACAATAGTATACACCACTCTACTCGCCATCGTACTTATTAAAAAAAATGATAATTGCAATTGCTCTATATAGCATATTAGATGAGTTAATGGTTTGAAGAGCGCAGGAGCAAGAGTGGTTTACAAAGAATCATTTAATTATTGTAAATATTGGCCTGGTGTACTGAGAGACTGGGCACTCTGCAANATTGTACTTATTTTAAAAAAATGATAATTGCAATTGCTCTATATAGCATATTAGATGAGTTAATGGTTTGAAGAGCGCAGGAGCAAGAGTGGTTTACAAAGAATCATTTAATTATTGTAAATATTGGCCTGGTGTACTGAGAGACTGGGCACTCTGCAAATAAAATCTTGTAGTTGGCAAGTGCACTTACACGCACTCACACAGGGAAACAAGCCAACCATAAAGGTTATGATTAATGGTGAGCTCACACAAGAAACATTATAGCTCTGATGATGAATTAATTTTTTCCTCAATTAAAAATACAAGCGTGGCGGCAACGAGCAAAAAAGAGTTGATCAAATCGGACGGTCCACAAGTGCAAGTGGGAATAAAACAGAAATAATCAGTATATTTTACCTCAGCATTAGCAGCAGCAAGAAAAGAGTGCACAGCCGGCAAAATATCGACGTGCTTTTGAGAAATTTTTATTATCTACTGTTATCATCATAGAGTACAAACCCTGCTAAATAATTATTATGCGCAATTGTGCCATGATATCGTAGCTACTACGGACGGTCCACAAGTGGGAATAAAACAGAAATAATCAGTATATTTTACCTCAGCATTAGTAGCAGCAGCATTAGCAGAGAGTGCACAGCCGGCAAAATATCGACGTGCTTTTGAGAACTTTTTATTATCTACTGTTATCATCATAGAGTACAAACCCTGCTAAATAATTATTATGCGCAATTGTGCCATGATATCGTAGCTACTGCTAATTATTCTTAGAATCGTTTTTAAGTATAGCTTTACTATTGAAACCAGATATCGCGCTTCCTCCACAAATCCAAGTAAACGCCAACTGCAGTTTTTGATGGGATCAAGTGGGATATATGAAGTGTTCTTTTAGATGTCCAGGTACGTAATCGAACATAAATATGAGCTGCTGAGGTAAAAAATAATTTCAAGTGCCAAATCATAAGCTTGTGTGAACTAATTATTAGACAGCGTAGGATAAAATATGAATTATTAGTTCTAAGATATGGTCATATTCCAAGGATAAATTTCAGTTTCTTCGGACAAAATGAAAAATAATTTATGCTGTAGGTACATAGCAAGCGAGGAAGCTACAATCCAACACGAAAGAAAACAGGTTAGTGGTTTCTCCAAAGCGCTATTCCTACATCTATGTCACTCGGGAAAAAATTCCAGAATATGTGTGCCCGTCCAGCTCAATTAAGGTCGGATAGTCAGATGTAAAAGTCCTCAGCAATAAAATATGAGGTGGATTCCTATGATGAAGCTAATTAAAAGTTGTAAGTATGCTAGGAATTCATTTCACTTTTTATCTACCATTTACCATATTTTAGTTTAGTATCCTCTGCGCCAAAGCTTAATTGTGCCCACCCTAACTTCTAACTACAATTACAAAAAAAGTAGTAGGCACACATACCTAGCATTTAAGTTTATTATGCAATTGGATTTTTACATCCCAAAAAACTTTCAAGAGTGGCCGCATCGCATCATAATTGTACATACCGTGCTCATGCAAAAGCAATGAATGAACAGCAATCGCATTATTAACAAACTGTTACAACAACTTACACAAGTTACGAGTTGATAGTGCGGTTGTAGCGTGGTTGCACTCTTCTGGTCATCATAATTATTTCCCATGTCTGTTTGTGAACATAAGTAATCGCTAATTATTTATTTACTGCCTCCACACAACTCCTCATCGAAAATACAAGTTTTTTTTCTACGTAACTTTAACATAACATCCTCTTCTTGCTCTCCTTTTTTTATTGCTACAGATTAGGAGCGCATACTAACATGCGAATCACGATGATGATGATGATGATGATATCACAACAATGCATGTGCGTTGCCATTCCCTGAGCTTGTCTTTAAAAAAAATATTGTACATATAAAACTTGTATCACCATCATCAACAACAACATCTTTATATTTTTTCGCACACTTGTTCTTTTATAACATTATTACTATTGTGTATTTTTGCTCCTGTCTTGCCATGCCGCTCTGACTTTATTTCTGCTTGGAATACCAAATTAATGACCATTCCATCCATCCGTCCGTCCAACCTTCCTTCTCACTCGTCTCGTGTGATTCACTCGTATATTTATTATTATTATTACCTACATGGTACTGAAAACTAAAGAGCACACCACAACCCAAGAAAAAACAACAACTAACCCCCTTCATCATAACCTATCATATCATTATCAGCAGCCAGAAGAAGAGCTTACATGGCGAAGCTAAACCTGAAGTTTTGTCTTTTTTTCTGTAAAGCTCACTACTGTTCATTCTCCACGAGTTTATCAATTCTTCCAATCTCTCTTTCACAAAACTACTTACATTTTTTTCCTGTGTAGTGTTTACTAATGTTTCTCACCAAAAAAATATACTTGCTTTTCTATAAGGCTAGCCAAACTTGCAAACTTGCAATTTAATGTAGTATATTTGGCTAACTGTGTAAACTTATTTGCTTCCTTGTAATAGCCACAAAGAGAAGTAGTTTTCCTCCCTATTTCTGTTTCTCTTTCAGAAAATATAGCGCGACTTAGCCATTATTTAGTATACTAAAGGCATGTGTGTGAACTAATTTTAGAGAGAGAGAGAGAAAAGGAGGTAGGAACTATGAAATATTATCGTTATCCTAATACCCACATTAGTTTTTATTAATTTTTATATGATTTGTGTCTTTGACAAGACAAGGTGAGCCGTCTCAAAGAGTACATTACGAAGTTTACTCTTTTAAGCTTTAACTTCAATCAAGACACTTCAAGTGAAGTCGCTCTTCGTATAATTCAAAACTGTTTCGGCTCTGCTACATTACAAGTGGTAGGTACATGGAAAAAATTATCCCATGATAGCGCACCGCTGCTGTTGCTGCCAAAGGCAATATTCGGATCAGGTAGTAAAGCAAATAGTAACATGTCACCTTGTACAAAAAAAGAAGCTAAGGAGTTAAGTGCACGTTCGTTTCCTTCCCATCGTGTCTATGTCTGTCCGTCTTTTTACTGCTGCCTGTGAATCGCAGCTTGCTGCTCTTGTTTATTGTAACATTTATTATGTTTATTGTTCATCATAATCATCATCTACGTAAAAAGTATGCATGAACATCTATTAATTAGATGAACAACTGAACAAAAGAAATAGCGATAATAAAATAGTAGTGCACTTCATATTTTCGAATATATATTTTTTATGTGACTCTTCTTGTTTGCTTACATGTATGCGCATGTGCACTAAAAAAAATTTTACGCTCACACAGCCCACAAAATGTGGAGTGCTCCTATTTGAAAAAATGGGAAAGGATGGAAAAACGGTAATAGCAAATTGCTTGTTTCGTAGCTCCTGTAATACAAGAATTGTGTGAGCTGCCAGCCTCCTCCGATAAATTGTATTAAAAACGTCATCATATCATCGTCCATCCGTTTGAGTGTACATTTTATGAATAAATTGTTCCACGTACGTATAATTCTGCTAATGACTATTTTACTTGATGTGCATTTTAAGTAAGCCAGCAGAAAAAGAGGGCTTGAGGAAAGTGAGCCTGTCTTGGCTTTTTTGCAAGCTAAAGTGCTTTAGATATATGTAACACGCATCAAAATGCAATATGCATGTTCTGCCTGGCTATATCAGAGTTTTTACTTTAATTTCAAGGATTTTACTGTTCTTTGCCCACATGCTGAGTGTTTCCTACAAGTAAAATGTAGCAATGCACCATCATCATCCATTTATAGTTGCTCTTTTCGCTGCAGTTCCAAATGCTGCAAACAAAAATGCCAATGATCTTAGCACAGATAAATGGCTAAAATACGGTTGAAAACGCTTCTCCACAACTTCACAAAAAAATTGTTTGAAATTTTATCAGGTAGTATAAAACTAACTTGCATATCTATCAATGTCATACTCCTACAAAATGGGAACGGGCCCGTTTAATTTTCTTATTACTCTTCTCAATTGCGATAGGGGCGGTCAGGCCATTACATCAGAGTGAGATAAAAAGGTACATAAATGCTTTCAAATATTTTAGCAAATTTTTTTGCAAGTGCACCGTGAAATCTCACTGTTACAATTCAATTTTCGCTAGACAAATACTCAAATTGAAAAACATTAATTGCTAACTTGTACCTCTGTAGGCATTTACGTTTTGCTGGGAATGCAAATGTGGAATAAAGAGAACACAAACGTATATACAATAGCTTGCTGCTCCAAACTTGCAAAAAAATTTTTTATCAGATAACACCGGCAGTCCTTCTACACTTTGCTGTATTTTCCAGATCATTTTCCCAACATCAAAAAATGCACAGATTAATTAGTATTCAGTGCAAGGAGGAACGGGAAGCAAACCGAAAGCAACTTTTGCCGCGATGAGCCGCTGCTGTGCAATGAATGACATTCAGCAAATAACATAAAATTAAACTGATGTTTGCCCTCATCTTTCCTGCTACTTTTGCTTGTACGAAGCGCTACAATAAATCCAGAAAAATTTTCTCAGTTGACTACATTGAAACCGGATTTAACATGCCATGAAAATAATCAAATTAGTCCTGGTCCTCATAATATGCACACACGCAGCACTTTGCTGTTCACTACTACACACTCAGCGGTATTGGTACTGGTACTGGCGAAGGTGATCTTTTTCAGTTGAAATGCCAGTGCATCTCGAAGAAGGCTGCTGCATAGTTGCACGTTTTCATTACTTCTTTACAATTTCTATGTTTATCTCTTTGTGAGTTTTGGCGCTGACACTATTTTCAATAGCTAACCAGAAACATTAAGAAGGCGGCTTGTTAGTTTTTAGTTTCTTCAGTCGTCATCTCCTTTAAGCTGCCTGCTAAAAAAATACTGTAGCAGAATATAATTAGCATTTAATACATGTAACACTAAATGATTGTTCAAATAAGCAGTAGTGAAGGATTGTATAATACACTAAAGCAAATCACTTATTACAGACCATCAACAAAAAAAGGTGCTCAAAATGTTGCACTGAAATCCACACAGAATCTATCACTTTACCTTCGGCACCTCTCTATCCCACTCAATTTGGAAAATGAAATGGCGAGGCAAAAAAAAAACGCTGTAATTGATTCGAACAGGTGAGGAAATTCTACTTAGCATTTTGCAAATTTTAACTTTCAACATGAAATTATACAAACAAAATGAATTGAGGAGAGCTTTTATCAGCATATAATGAGACTTTATAATAAGTACATTTCACTTCCATTGAAAATAGCCATTTTTCATTATGTTTTCGAAAAACAGCAAAAAAAAAACATTCAAAAATAATTAGTCAAACTTAAGATATTCATTATTTTAAAGTATTATTATTGCTCTCTACAAGTAAAAAATTTATCCATTAAGCCATGAAGCATACTAAAATTAGCATGTCTACTTTTAAAAACACAAAATTGTATGTTTTCAAATTTTCAATAAAAATAATTTTTTCGATAATCGTACTGCACATGCACCACATATTATAGTAAAAATGTTCACCACGCCACATGCCTAACAGGTTCAGCCTGACTATAAGGTTCAGACAGTAAGGAAAAGTAGACTTCTTTTCCCACTTCTTTTTACATGAGCCGTTTACATTGTTGTTGACGAGGCTGATGATGAGGATGATATAGTCACGTTGTTTACCGACCGCATACCAACAAGACAAGAAGACATCAGTTGACAGTTGTTATTCAGTTGATTTCACTTACGTAAAATACTGCTTGATTGCTGGCTACAAGTCCGCGCATTTTTTCGTAGTACACACAATAGCTTTAGCTCGCCGCTTTGGAATTTTGCCGTCATAATAATATCACGGTGTAATTACCAGTCACTAGAATTATGATGCTATAAAATATTATGGAAGTCAAATATTACGCTCATTCACATGTTGTTTAGCTGCTATTCGCCATGCAGCAGGTAGGGAAACTGTAACTGATTCTTCTTCATTACCATGCAAGAGCTACACCTGCTTCTTCATACATATATTTTTTTTTAGAGTTTCAAGACTCAAGAGAGAACCAGGCCGTTGAATAACAAGACTTAAACCATATCAGCCATATCGGCTTCCTATTGTAAACTCTCGTGTTTACGACTTACACCAACTTGAAACATATTCTGCGGTGGTTACTTTTTTATTTTCGTGGCTCTATTTGACAACGATTTTTTTTCTGCATGCCTTTGTGCAATAAAAAATAAAAATACACACAGCCAAGAACACTACGTAGGAGCTCCTGACACCTACTCTAACTAAAAAATGCACTGTTTTAATATACAATATATCAAAGTGGCGGTCTAAAACTTAGAAAAAAAATTAGCAGCCAGAAAGATTTTTTTTATATCTCTTGTAGTTTCCTTTATGTCTCTACAATGTTAATTAAATGGTATCAGACAAGATTGTAAGATTTTTTTTACTTTTGACAAAATACTGCTTTTTGATTCATGTAGAGAAATGCTCCTTTTTATATACATGTCAGTTGAGTAGGCATTTATATATTTTTTTTTGAAAAAAAATGTCAAACATTTTTATGTCACCAGTTCATGTTCACCTGGGACGAGATGGGCATGAAATCCATTAGCAAGATGTAATGAATTTATTACTGTGCTTATTATTGTATCAAGTTCATCGCCAAGATTAAGATTATCATTTTAGCATAATATACTGGCTACGAAGTAGGATGTATGTGTTGCTTGTTGCTTTTACTCTGCCAAGATCATTTTCACTAGCTTAAGTATTATGGCAATCACTAATCACGACAGGTTTAAGTTTCACCGAAACAAAATCCTCGATGATGGTCGTAGTCGTAGTCGTGGTTGATGGACTCTGCTCAGGAAAATATGAAAGCTGGACGGATTTTCTAAAACTAACAAGTCGGAAAATAGGCTGGGCAGAGTTTATAATATTGTATGCTGGGTAAAAGTGCAGGGCAAGGTAAAAAAAATATGCTACAGATATACCTATAATACCTGGCTCTGTGCGTACCCACCAATTTTGTACTTCTGCATGACACGATTGTACAAGTGCTTTCTTATAGCATGATCACACTCATGCTCTGGTTTGTGTGTTTACTTAAAAATCCTAAGGCTGTCAGTCACCCTCTTTCTGCTTGTCACTTGAAATTCAGCAGTACTACACCTTTTAGAAGAGTTAGGTTTCGCAAGCAAATAATAATGACCAGGGAGATTGTATTAGATAGAAAAAAAAATCAAAAGGGGTTGGTTTTTTTTGTTGTTGGACAGACGAACTAAAAACTAATATTGCTCAAATCACGCCAACACATGCCCGACCAATGGCCATATAATGAAAGACGATATTTCAAGTACATGTTTCGGAGCCGTGCGTACTGCGAATATTTCATATATGCATGCTACCTGCCCATAATAATAATGTCCACTTCATCGACTTTAAGAAATAAAAAAAATGTTATTCATTCAACACGTTCTATAAAACATGTTATACCGAACAAACCCAAAGGCTTTCCTGATGGAAAATGCAAATAAAAATTCATAAAGTGTTCAGTATTTTTTTTCTTCCATGTGTGTTTTACTACTTCTTTGCATGCCCAGTTAAGAGTATGTTTGACTGATTGTGCGAGACTTAGTTACATGGGAAAATGAAGGTGAGAAAGCATGTCAGGTACATTTCAAAGCTAAACTTTGATCTTCGTGATAATATGGTAGCGTTTTCTTTTGTTGGTTTTCCACCGACCTGCTTATTACATATTTCCAATGCAATTTTTACTACGGCTTATGCACACAACATACACGGCACATGATAATGCTCAGCTATTATTGGCATATATATTTTTACTTCCTTGTGTAAAACGCACATCAGGAATTTTGTTTGTTTTGTTACTGAAACTTTTATTGCTGATAGGTTTTATTATGTTTTAATATACCTCCAAGCTGAGAAGCTGCCACTGCGTTTTGTCCTTCGCAGGTGAGTAAAGTTGATAAGAGAAAAATTTAGCCTTCTCCAAAAAATTAATTCTAAATGTAAGATTAGATAGGTAACTTGTGTTTTGCACAGAAACCGGACTCTGGACAGTTAGTTTTTTAGCGAGCATTAAAAGCAGGAGCAGTTACAAAGCAATTTTCTTTAGAAAAAAATTAAATGTCTATTTTCTTACGGCTGCATCCTGTTGCTTTCTTCTCCTTGACTGATACTCGTTTTCCTAATCCGCAATTCTCATCTTGCCGCAATAAAAAATTACAGTGGTTGATGACTTGTGTGCGGCTGCAGTCATCCCTGGAGGCTGTGCAAACACCAGAAGAACCAACATTTAAACATAGAGCTGAGGATGTATTAATAATACATTTGAAATACAATGGATTATGCATTTTTAATCATACGTGTGGATTGTAGATTCAGCGATTTACAAACAATGGCTGTTCACTGCACCTACCTCGGGGTGTAGGGGTAAGGACCATAAAGAAGAGGGCAACTGTTCCTGGTTTTTTTCGAAATAAGAGCATTTTTGCAAACAAACAAACGAATGGCATCCGTTTGGCATGTCGGCAATTATAAAATGTTTTTCAAATTTGTATTCGTATCCTGCTCCCGTGCAACTTTTAACGTCTATCCCGAAGGGTCATCTGCGCTTTACAATTTTTATTAAAAAAATGCTTTCTTTTTCCTGTCATTATTGAGATCGATTTATTTGCGGGCTTGTAAATGACCGTTTATAGCGATTTAGGAATAATTATGAATGAGTCGTAAATTGAAAAAGAGAAATGGGGATAATGATTTCAGTTCCTTTATAATGTGTGCGAAGCGAGGTCATAACTCACACGTATAGTCTTTAATGATGATGAAAACGGCCGCAAGCTCCACCCACCGTATCACACCTAATAAACGAATTAATTGAGTTATAAAAATGAAGTTATTGAGAAAAAGCTGTACTATGTAGGGTGCAAACAGGCAAGTGAACGCACGTGCATGCGGATGAGCGAAAAGTTGTAAATGAGTGAAAATGAAATAAAATTGAAAAATATTTCTTTTTACAAAAATGAAGTTGTACTTTATTTTAATCAACAGAGGAAGTATCTTATGTGCTTATAGAAAAGTTGTATTCAAGAAGGAAAATAATTTAGCTATTATTTTTCAAATAGGAAATCCTGTGAGGACGCAACATTCTACATTATATTACTAGGCATCTACTTGAACACACCTCCTTCTCATTCTCGTGGATTTTTCTAAGCCGCATACCGCATAGTACGAAATTTTTCAAATTTTAAAAAGTAATTTAAGCAGAATAGAATGAGAATATAAAAATTAGCTTCTTGAAAATTCCTCAGGGGTACATCGCATCACTCGCAATTTGCAACTCGCAATTTCAATGAGTATGATGCGATGGGTCGTCGTCATAATCATTAGCCTCAACAGTAGTAGAAGTTTACCACTGACCAGTAAAGTCATTTACTGTGCAAATGTTGTTTTTATTGCAGAGTTATTAATATGCACTATAGCAGCACTGTTATTACGATTTTTTTACAATAGTTGAATTAGTGATATGACGAACAAGAGCTGGCTTCAAGAAGACAGAAGTCGGACAGACACAAAAAAGGATGAGAGGAGAGAGGGGCGGCTGACTGGTGGTGGCGTTATCGCAAATTATCATCAGAAGCAGGTCCAGTTCCTGTGAATGAGCATAACCATAAGCAAATGTGCGTCACAAGGCATTTCTGGGTTGTTCTATAATGTTACACAGTGTAGTTTTATGCTAATATATTTGCTGTTCCTTGCTTTGTTCTTATACATATGTAGCTGTTAGAAGAGTTAATGCGTTTGAGCTAAAAATTCTCCCCATCATCACCGCCACTTTGTAATCCAGCAGGATCAGGCGTCCTCCTGATGCTCACTCACTTCACTTCACTCCATATTATTATTATTATTGCTCAGGAAAATTTATTGTTTGGTTAAGACAACAGATAATGGGGATTCGCTTAAACTTAATTAAAGGCGAATTATATTATGATAATAATAAAAAATAGATGAAGAAGAGAGGAAAGAAGCGGAAAAGGCCAGAGGCGAAGCAAGGAGAGAGGTAAGGTAAGAAAAAGGCACATAATAGCATCAGGCTAAAAGCTGAGTAAAAACAAGTAACAGGTATTACAAGTGAGATCAACTGCCGCACAACTTACAAATATGCAATAATAATAATAATAATGTATGCGTTTATTGCTGATGAATTTATTGTTGCTCTTCTATTTGAATTATGAAGTTGGTTGAAGGTGAGGATATCATCAGATGCTAATTTGAAATGGTCGTGGTCGATGTACGGATACTCGTCGAAATAACTCACCGACAGAGAAAAAATATGTTTATTCTCTTGCCGTTCTATACTCCCATACTCCCAACCTAGTCATTTCAGGTTTATTTAAAATCGTTGCTATTATTTTCTCCCTTTTATCGATTTATAGGTTGGGTCAGCGCAAATGTGCTTATTAATACTGATTTTTTTATATGCTGCACAGATTTGTGATTAAATTTCTTTTACTTCTTTAAAAGACAGCTATGCCACAGTCAATTTTCATATTTCCCTTTGGTTCTAATATATGCTTTGCTACATTTCTCGGGTACATTTATTTGAAACTGCAGATGTTTGCTGTTTGTTACTCTTCGGTAATCAGTCGCAGTCAAATAGTACTTTAGAGCTGAGTAAATGAGATTTGCATCAAATAGACATTTACAGGCTTTTCATGTTCAGTTACAGATATTTTCTCTCACAAAGGTGTCAGGAAGAAAGGCAAGTTATAGGCGGAGAATAGCGTATTTCACAACTCTTGTTCTTGTAGCGCCTTCGCCTTCTCAGCCGGCTTCCTTTAAAGTTATGCAGAAAGAAAGATTTTTACGATCCATTTTAGTAAAAATGTAATCTGCTCAAGTGAAAAATTATTATTTTAGAAACGAATCAACAGGCAAAGTGCGCTTTCTCGTCTTCATAAAGTAATTTAAAAATCATAATTTTCTTCGGTTTGAAGCAAAGGAAATATGTTTTGCTGCTGCAGATAGTCGATGCAGATGAGGATTGAGGAGTCTGTAAATCGTCTTTTCTAATCTGGACTTGTGCTTGGCACATGGACATGTCATAATAAAGAACGATTCCATTTCGTCGTAAAAAATTAAGAAAGCGGTTTAACTTAATAGCTTTAGTAAATGTCTATTCACTGTCGATGTCGATACGGATTTGTGAGTGGGTCAAATGGCCGCACTGCCGCAGCGAACAAATCCAATCATCCTTTCCACTTCAAACCTCATCCTCATATCTCTCCATTTTTTCTTTCTTACCCTGATACACTTATTAACTCCTTCATACCTGGAAATAATTTTTTTTCGAGTATGTGCCGCTTCACCTGTCGGCGCTCACTGAACATTCCCTGCCAAAGCTAAAGCTATTATTGGTGATGTAGGTAATTGGAAAGTCATAAAAAAGGCTTAACTCAGTCTTCCCGTCCCCACTTTTAGTAATACGACGTTTGCACTGACAATCTTTTAGCGCTAAATAATAATCATGTCAGCGTGCCAAATTAATGTGTACTGATTCCGTAACCATTACGGCAGTACGCCTAAAGGCGCTACACACATTTTTATGTTTGCACCACTGCTTTTCCTCAAATAACCTTCAAATTTCCATTTAGTTCTTATTGAAATTGAAATAATGGCCCAATTTCAGTCCCACTCATGAATGTGGCAGTAATCACAAGCTGATTCCTGAAGCGCTCGTGATATTATGTTCGCGCAGGTGCTTATGTCATCTCATCTCATTACTTGTATGTGTTTATTGAAGATTTCTAAACTGAAGAAAGTCATGATTTTCTCAAGCAGATTTCCATAATACTTTATGATCACTTCCCATCTGTCTTACAGATATGATCGAAAGCATGATGGAAAGGATTACCTACCTAATATGCTTAGTACCTGTGTGCTTGCACTACCCGTACACAAAAAATATATACTGCCATGTAAGTGCGTAGAAAAAAAAGTTAGTGAGCATCATCGTCGTCTTTGATGATCGTAAAGTGTAAAATAGATTGGGCTCTGGGCGGGTATTATTATTTTTACGTTTTGTGCATAATAAATACCGACTGCGCATGATTGCATAATCAACACTTGTATCTACACCGGATTTAGCGAGCGATGTATAGGCACTTTTGTATTATGAAGGCTCTTTTTATTTCTAAAAATGCTCACATACCTATACCAGCAGAAAAGCAGTCTGCCCACAGCGCAATTCTTCAATTCTCTATTAATTTTGTAAGTAGGTACTTGAGTTAAAGAAGTGCAAAGGAAAAGAGAGAGAATGCCTGTTTGTCTAGAAAATTTAATCCGGCCTTTTTTACATTTACTTAAACAGGTATGTGGAGAGAAGAGGGAGAAGAAGGTTTGGTAGAGCGAGTTAAAAACTGAAATGGTGTAAGTGTAAGGTTGACTGACTGCGATGAATTTCGAGTGTACCTAAGCAGACTCTTTGGGACGTTATGCATGCTAACTGCTATTTTGCTTATTTGTTTGTTTCACTTTTTGGCTCTTTTGTGATTGCATGGATCCCTTTTTAAGTACCGGCCAGCAGACCGAGAAAATCTGACAAGTTGAATTCAGCTTAGCGAGTGTGTAAAGAAGCCGCATAGTTTTGTTTTGTATGAATAATTTTTTTGGGCCCAGAGACTGGATGGGAAGAGTTAGGGCAGTGGGCAGTAATAATCTTTCTCTTTTGACTAGCAGATAGAGATGAACTTCACACCTTTTCCTCATACCACGCTTCCTTTACAACCATCTTAATCTTTAGCACCTGTGCCAGCATATTTCCCCAGTCATTTTCTACCTCCTCAACACAATTCTTTCTTTGTGCACTTCGAATAGAGGATGAATGCCGAACGGAGTAATGACAAAAAATAATAATTTGCTTGCAAGGGAAAAATGCGTACGTGTCTGGGCAGTACTACTGAAAACGGAATGCGAGAAAAAAAATTAAATAATCGTGTGCCGTATTTAAGCATTGACAGTACTCTTAATCTTCCAAAAGTCAAAACTCATCCTCTTTAGTTTCTTAGCACTTTCATACCAGTTATTGGAATTTTCCTTTCCGCTTATTTGTTCCAGCTCCCGGATGTATCATCAAGATTGAGATCGTTCCATTATATTTTCGTCCACTTTTCAGATTTATTTCTAAAGTGAAAAATTATAAATTTATCAGAGACACACGTTTACAATGCCTCATATCTTTTGCAATATGCCAGTTTCTAGATACAACTGGCTACTTGCCACGAATAAATAAATTAAGGTATTCATTTCCTTTCTTGTCTCTTGCCGCTCACCGTCCAAAAACATACTTTTCACAAATGGATTGCTAATGCAAGCTCATCAATTATATCTCAACAAGCGAAAATTGAACAAAATGAGCAATAAACAGTAATACCTTGAATATTGTCATACTCATGCCAAAGGAATTTATTGCTTTAAGTATGTGTCGAATGTGACTATGAATAATTTGTAAAAATTAGCGACAAAAATTGCCTCAGTGCGGTGCGGTCTCTTTAATCAGCTTCCATTCCATGTTATCTTTTTGTCTACTTGCACGCCGTATACATTATTTTAAATTTTTGTGTATAAGTATGTATAAGTTAGATAGCTGATGCCGTTAGGTTGGGTAGTTTAGCCGTTTAACAATCTGATACTCATCATATAGAGGACCACTGTGAGACTTATCAGATCTGATGATCAGATAGAAGTCTTAGGCCCTCGTTTCACTTTTTTTCTGATGGTATAGCTAACAGTTTAAGTGGGCAGGGCAGAGTGAAGTACCTTTGTGGTAAAAGTGAGTTCATGAATCCTTGTTCATCGCATCGCTTTTGACTTCTAATAAAAAAGAACAAGAGCGGCGGCTGCGTTTCATATTTTTGTGATAAGACGATGCAATAGTGTCCCTTGAATAATAGGGAAAGAGGGTAAAATCGTGTATAAAGGGAAGCGCGCTGATACTTGTAAAGCCAACCCATATAGTTAATCCACCTGCTTAACCCGAAAACATGTTTCAATTTCTTCGGTGTGCATTTTACAAGCATTATTTCATCCTTAAATACGAGATAAAATACTGACAATTCACCTTCAGCTACTTAAACATTCCAGTCCTTTTTAGCGAAAAGGAAAACAGCAGATAAAAAAATATTTTTTAAAAAAAGACTTTAATCTTATTTTGCGTGATGGGATGATCCTAAACATTCTCTGGATTCTCCCATAATGAATAAATTCTTTTTGAGAAGTGTTTTATTTTTCAGAAGGGAAAAATTATTTTTTTTTCATAGTGCTGTCTACACACAGTGCACTTTGAAAATAGAGAAAAAGGGCGGCATGCTTATGTTATGAGGAGATACGTGAGGGACTCATAAAATGGCTTGAGTATAGTTAAAAGATGAGTTATTCTGTTGTAAATCACTCTTAAAGTAAACCTACCAAAGAAAAAAAAATTAATATGCGACAATTCTCCGCTCAGCACAAGCATATTTAAATAAAAATAAAAAGGAAATAAGAGGAACACATTTGAAATGGGAGTTTTTTTAAAGGGTTACATATAGACTTCTCGGTCAACTTTATTTGGTTTTCGAGGATAGCGCAAGCAAAACCGGCCAGGAAAATGCGCATTCCAATTTTACAAAGAATAAATCAAGAGATTTCTTTACTGCTGAAAGTGTACACGGCTTACTTTCTAACTGCTATTCACCGCGACAAGCGCAGCCAATACACCAGCCTTTCCCGGCTAACAACAAGTTGAGCTGTTTACATACACTGTATTTATGCTCTTTGTAAATAATAATAAAAAATATAAAAGTGGATTTTACTTTACACCTTTTGCTTCGCCTCCACCATAATATCGCCATCAAAAAGATGGCTAAACTGAATATTATAATAAAATATACTTCGAAGAGTTAACTTTTTTTTCCGAGTCGTGGGAGAAGTGGGAACAATCAGTTTACAGAGCCTTTCTTTCCTTAAAGCTCTATTGCTTTTTTGTGCTCCGCTATTTTTCTACTTAACATCGGCTTTTCCTCTTAAAAACTAAGGGGCAAACTCTCAAATAGAGATTTTCGTTGAGCAGAAGAAAGATTTATTGCAAAAGCTCTTTTTCGGCCTTTCCTTTTAGACCCTCTTTTATCAATACCAATAAAAATGACCACAGCCACAAACTATGTAGGAGTACATATTTTCTCCCTCCATTCGTTCTATGCTTTCAAAAAGTTCCGAACGGATACATATCACACAAAGTTAAAGAAGTTTGGCTAGATATCGTTGTTGGGCCAAAATAAAGCAGTGCAGCATTTTACATATTTTTTTCAACTTATCTAAAGTATTATCGTATCTGTAATATATTGTGTACACATGTTAAGAAAGCAAAGAAGCTTTTGGTGAACATCAAAGCTAAAACTCTCAGCTATAGCTCTACCATCAGTTCCATCTTGTTCGGTAAAGTTAAGCAGCAACTTCTCACCTTTTTTATCCTATTTTCCAGTATCATTATCATCATCATCATCATCATCACGATCACCTTCTTCGTTGCAGTGCAAGTGCGGAGCAGGAGTAGCCGACCAATTTGTTCAAGCCACCTTATTACATTACAATAAACACTCTAGTCCACAAGCAACAAAGCATTTTTTTGCGTTTGTACATGTCGCTTGTTCCTTTATCTTTTCGCCCCTTTCAAGGGTTATTATGGGATAGGTGATTGGTCTTCCTGAGCGCTCTCGAATGTGTAAACACCACACTCACAATTCACAAAGCTATACATCTTCTTTTTTTATTTATTATCATTTTTCTACAGACTTGTAGGTTTAGTTTAGTAGGTCTGCTGGGAAGAGAGGGTTCCTCTCACTCTATCCAGTTCGTTTTCCCGTTCACAGGCACTTTCAAAAGCTGCTTGTGCTTGAGTGTCGAGTAGTTTACGCTTTGATAATAAACCACCGCAATGTCCATTTTCATCATATTTTTAAAACCTTTTTCACGCCCTTCTTCCCATCTTACTTACCTTCTGCTACGAGAGAAAAAAAATTTTCTCCAGGAAAAAAACGGACTTACTTTGCTTGCGGTGTCATAATGTTTCTAGTGAGAAGTCATACGCATATTATTTGTTCGCTTTGATGCTGATCGTGATGATGAGGATAGCTGTGGGTGAAGCAGCTGGGTGAAAAAAGGGTAGTCATGAATTAATAAAAAAAAGTAAATTCGAACTAGATACCTTTCCTTCAATATAAAACGGATTTTTCATGGTTAACCTCAGCGGTGATGGTGAGCCATTAACTGGAACAATAACTCACTCGAGCGCTGTTAAAGCCGAAAAATTCATACGGCACAATAGTATTCATCTGCTGCAACCAAAAACTACTCGTACGTTGTCACTAACGAGTACCTTTTCTAGGGAACACTTTTTGAATGAAAGAAAAAACGGAGATGTTAGAAGTGGAAAAAATGAGACAGCATTGTATACCATATCAAATAACTTGTCCAAATAAAAACTATTTTCAACAATGCAAATATTATGAGCAGCTCCATTTTTTAAATTTTAATATTACTACTTGTCAGAGGAGTGATGTTGATGCAGCCTGTCACGCTAGATGTAAATGGAACGGTGAGAGAAAACATTTGTACGATGTTGTTCTTACTACTGTAATTGTTCATATAGGTGGGTAGGTACTAGTAGGTATTTTAGAAATGTAACTGGATTCACACGACTCTAGCTCGGGATACATATCCTATTTCGTTAGGTATAAAAATCTTTTTTGAAATCATGTTTGCTCATTGAAAGAAATTTGACATAATTTCTTCTGTTTTAGCGACTTCCTGCCAAAGATCTTTCGCTAAGCGAGTTTTCAACATAATCTGGATACCTACCATTGGACTCTGTAGCTCTCGCTTTCGTGAATATGATCTTTGGTAAATCTTAAAACTACATTCTAACCATTTTTTATACAGCTGCGAGCAGTTCCCATCACTGCTCCTATTCCTAGTAGTAAGAAAAGTTGCTGAGGATCGGAATCGGAGCAAGTTCAAAGGGGAAATTACTGGAATGAAGTTGATTGTGGAGAAGGCTATGGCCCACAAAAAACAACTTTTATTTATTTTGATACGTCAAGGTGGGTAAATACTAGTTTTATCGCACCTTCAAAATTAGTTTTTCTCAGCTTTTTGGCCCTCAACATATTATTTTAGTGAGGGGGAAAATTGTCTGTATAAATACGTTTCTGTCTTCTATAATGAGAAAACACGCATCCCCAAGAACAGAACGTGAGTTTTTACAGCTTAACGAAAGTGGGTTTTTATGCTACTCTGGAAGGTCATCTCTATTTGTAACTTTTTCAAAAAAAAATTTTATAGCTCCTTGCTAGTTACCCACATGATGCATGACGACTCAAAGACTCTAGTTAGCTACTTCGCTGGTTTTTTTAGGTAGTAGTGCTTGCCGTGAGTTTGTTGCGTGTAAAAATAATAAGAGCTGGTAAGTAGTAGTAAAGTAAAATAGTTTTAATAAAAATGACTGATGGTTCCTTTCCTAAAAGTTAATTGTATGTAGTACGCTCGTCATGAAACTTATCCAGATTACACATGTACTTTGTCTGGTGTACCGACCGAAAAGCGATAAGAACGCTGTTATTTATCCGGTAATCCTGACTAATCTTCTGATCTGATAGTTTCAATGGGTGTTCGTTTTCTTCGGTGATTCCATCTCCTCTTCTCTTTCGCTCTCTTTAATTCCAACCTTTCTTACAATTTTTTTTCGTATGACATGACGGATCCTCATAATCATAATAATATGGCTTGCTTGTAACGATACAATAAAAACAAGGCATTTTCTCACCTTTTCCATGCGCTCCCAACACCTAACAATGGCCAATTCAAGATGCATGCATGTCAGAAATTACAACTTTTTGAATTGATTAGATATCATTTTTATGATGATAGTTTACCTTCCCATTATAAAATGGCTGCTGTAGGAGAGATGATACTCTGATTATTTATTTTTCGAGTATTTTGGAAGCAGGAAAATGGAGGCAGCTGTAATTACTACTGCAGCACCCATTCCCACTGGAAAATGCTCCAGATGTTAGGTGTCAAAAGGGGAAAATGGGTGAACGGTAACCCGAAAAAGCGGAAATCTATTGTCGTCTTCGTTCGCTCTATTTGTATTGATTCCTTTTTTCCAGTATGAGCTCATCCGTTAAAAAAATCGTAATTGTTTAGCAGCGGCGTATACAGATAGTGTAGAGTTCTCAACAGATTAAAGCTTGGCGAAACGCCTGTTGCTGTCCTGCTGCAGGAAAAAGCGGAGAGTGTAAAGTTAAAGTACACATGAACCCATTCGTTTAATCATGGAAACAAACAAAAGGGAGGATCCTTATTGCTTTTTGTTTCCGATTCATTTCCCCTCGCTGTCCATAAAAACTCGTCAAAAGCTCATTTAAAAAGCTTTTCAAACTTTACTCGTACAATGCAGGTAGTAAATGGGAGGTGTAAACTAACAGAGCTCTTTACTCTCTCTCTCTCTTTCTCTGCTCACTCCATCAAGTACAGGTAAGGCTACTTGCGACTGGACCAACTTAAATTGCTAAATATTGACCATTATTTATCATCATCACCATGATTGGAGAGGAAACACAATCTACACTGACAAGAGTGTATAAAGCGGCTGTGGCTGTGCGCAGTGATGATGAAGGGAACTTTGAGAAACATTTTGACATGACATATGCGTGCTGTCCAATCTCATCCTTTAATAAACTCAAAAAAGGCGAGTGTACCGACAGCCAGCGAAAAGGCATCGTATCATGAGCCTTGAGCCTCGCCAGCATATTAATATTTTTTGAGAGCCTCTAAATCTTCTCTGATGCTACCCTTTATTACTATTTACTACGTACACATTCCCGTATATTTTGCTGCGGATACCCTTTTCTTTTTTCTGCTCAAGCGCCCAGTATACACTTACACTTCAAAAAACATATCAAAATAATGGTTCCTCCTCCTCCTCCCAGCGAGCACGAAACATGCTTCATTTTTCTAACAATACTTAAACTTATATAAGCACACTGCTTACTTCATTTCATCTCATCTCTCCCAGTATTTTTTTTTATTACTTTTAAGGTGAGATGAACGGCATGGGTTAGCGTTAGCACATAAAGTGGAATGTGTGTAGCTAAATATATGGCAAAAGGAAGGTAGTAAAAAGCAGTGAAAATATATAGGAGCCCTTATTTTTTTCCTTAACTTTTCCTGCTCAGCTGTTGTTATTTAAGTTTTCGGTAAGCCCACTCGGCACCTTCAAGTGTTGGCTAGACCAAGATTGTCTCTAATTTTCTCTGTCTCTCATTTACTTGATCATAGTTATTTGTGCTTTTTCTTACGGGATATCTTTTATGGAATGGGAGAGGCAAAAGGAAGCTTTTATTAGATTAGCAGTACGCTCTCCTCAACAATTTATTCCACTATCTGTAGCCTCAAGTAAAATTATATTTTTTATAGGAGCAAGAGAAAACAGCAATTGTAAATATTGACAATTGTTGACGAGAAAAAATAGAAAATGATTTTTGAGTCGAAGGAAAGGGTTGATGACTTGAATATTACAGAGCAGCACCTATAACGGACGAAGCCAAATGATATTTGAATCGAATGCAGTGTGTTATTCAATTAAAATGAAATTAGATATAAAAAAATCTTTTTTTTAAAAAAAAGGATGTTTGAAATGATATCATTAACATTATTATTATCACTGTATATTTTCTATCGTTGAAAGCATCAAGTACGATTAGGCACCGCACTAATAAGCATTTTGAGCAAGGTTAACTTGCTCAAAAGTTTTTCCTCTTTTCGATGTACAACGAAGAAGCTGCTTGTAGTGAATATGTTTAACATGATGCACCAGATAGGAAAAAGAGAGAGAAAGAGACAAGCGGATGAGTAAGTCCTTCTGACTGCTCTCATACCTAAAACCCATTTTGTATGAACATTAAAGTGTTTTATTCATTTAGGGGAAAAACTAGTCTGGAATATCAAGAAAACGTTTTTATCAGATCGGACCGCATGGGGAGATGCGCACAAATAACACAAGCCAGAACTAATATTTCATTTTGCCAGTAAAAACCTGACCAAACAATAGTAATTAACAATGCGTAAGAAGAAGTCTTCTACGCTGCTACATATAGAATGGAATGGTGTACCTTCTTCACAATTCATGCTGCAGCAAGCACAAAACAGAGTTGAGGAAAATGATCATTTTTCTCGTCAACGAAATAACAAACGCAAACGCTTTCCACCTTTTGTCTTTTAGCAAATGAGCCAACTACTTAGGCATAAGTACGCTGCTACGCTTACATAAATAAGTAGCAATAATGCTAATAGTCTTAAATGAAAAGGACGAAAGAGCCTCTTTTTTTATTACATTTGTACTTATGCAGTTTACGACGATTACGACTCACCATGATAATTATAAAAAACAAAGCAGCTTTTTTGTTGAATTTTTACCCAGTTTTTTATTTTGCGCTGTGAGCATATGTACATGCATATGAAGTGCATAATTGGACGGCTTTACTCTCGTTCTTCAAAAACTGTCTTTTTATCAGAGAGAGAGATATTAAGCTTGTCTAGTTGTGTTAACATTTACACGAAGAACAGGAGAAGCGGTGCTAACTAGCAAAATACTTGTCGCTTCTTCCTTTTACCTTTACTCTTGCTCCTCAACTTCTTCCTCGGCTGCTCTCGTTCTGCCTTCGCTCAACAAAAAAGTTTTTTTTTCTTTTAGACTTGTTCCTGAACTTGATGAAGTTCCTGTTGAGGATTGATCATATGCCCAGGGAAGAGAAAATGGACAGCTGGACTGGCTTATCTTTGACTATGTCAAGAGAGGTCAGAAAGGCTTTCCTTTTGTGTGTATATTTCATTAGAGAATATGACACATTATCATCCGAGGTGCATATTATATTTTAATTTGAAAAATTGCTTCAATAAAGGGCAGAAGTGAGGCATGTGCAAAGTGTGCACTTTTGCACTCGGTTGTTAGTAAAAAAACGGTACGCTCCTCTTCAGAATTTACTTTTATGCTGGCTGAACCTTGAAAAGGGCGTAGGAAGTGAAGGTAAAAGAACTTTGGCGTGCATAGCATGTGTTTACTTGCTGCGGATATTATACAGCCTCTCACATCCAGCGAGTAAAAACTGCTTTTCATTTTCCTAAATGATGTGAACGATAAATTAGATTTGTAAAATGATTCAGAAAGGCAAATATTTACTCATGCTGTGCAGGAAATTGGCTTATCTGGATTAATTATGGGTTGCCAAAACATGTGAGCTCTTTTGAGATTGTGAGCATAGCAGGTATTAAAAGCGCAGCTCTTATTATTTTGCCAAGTTTTTTTTCTTATGAGTTCACTAACTACACAGAATAAAAAAAATCAGAGGAGTGAACTGCTGTTTTTGTGTAGTGATGTTTGCTTATTACTGCATTCCTATACAATGTAATGTAGCCAGACAAAGTGCACAAATAAAAAAAATTTGCTATTTAAAATTGCTGCTTTATTATTATTGCTTTTTGGTTACGGTTTCTCGGTGTGCATGATATGATCCTCGTATAT
>JAHZND010002795.1:0-11216 GCA_027744115.1 Acrocyrtus sp. NNG-2020
TACGCACAACAAAGAAAAAAGGTCCGCTTGGTTTTCATAGCATATATATAATAAAATATGTAGCGTGTACATTTTCATGCATGGAAATGCAAGTTTTTTTTCTTAAGACGTAAGAATAAAACTTCAAGTCGTTCATGACATGTATCCCTTTTATGTTTTGGGGTATGGAAGGACTGTCTTCTTCTTCGGTATATAAGAAATGAAATGGTTTTAAGGACCTCTGAGAACTTAGGTACAAGCATATTACTTAAGTATTCTGTAAGTTCCAGCATGCAAGCATCCAGAATATATATTCATCGGCAGCAGTGCATCTCGCAGTAGTAATACATATTCTCCCTCACAAGACTCCAATTCAGTTTTTTCATATTCCTCTTCTTTTTAGTTTTTATCAGCTTTTCTTGCAGAGGGATTTTTTTTGGAGAGACGCTGAAGAAGTTTTTGGCTAAGCAGTGGTGGAGGCTGCACTGAATCTGATGATGAAGTGAAGAAGACTAGTTTACAATGTAAATATATACCCACATCGTCATCATCATAGTAGCCCATCATCACATTCATTTCAGGCTTGTTTGGATGAGAAAGACTTTTTTCCAAGAGTTCCATCATCTATCGAGCATGCATACAATTTTTTAAAAAAGTGTACATGTAAGCGTTTTACAATATTTTTTCGTAGTGGAAAAAAGCAAGTGCGTGTACATACTTCTCTTTTTAGACAGACAGTTTTAAAACACTGCCAAATGGATGGATTTTTAAGCTCGCTGCTGCCTTAAGCTCTGTTGTTTTTTGCTCTAAGCTCGTGTGAGTAGGTACATGTAAGCATATTAGGCTGCAAAATGTGTAATATGAAAGGATCCATTGGATTTTGGATTGTTCAAGTTTGCATGCACTCTGTTCAGTTCACTCTTTTTCTCCTTCCCAAACCAAACCATTTTCATTTACCTATGTATGTAAGTAAAAATGGTTATGTACATTTGTAATAGGTTCTGCTGTGTGCTTGCCAGCATGTATGTGTGGTGCAGCTCCATTATAATAAGCGTATTACCCACGGTCTTTTCTTTCATACTGTGACTCTGCTCTCCTCTATTTTTCTGATATAGAGACACAGGAGGAGAGTGAAGTAGTAAAGTAAGTTTAAGCTTCTAGAGCTATCAGCGGGTTTTGGCGACGAGACCGACCACCTCGTTAGTATTAGTCAAGTGCTGGGACTGTGTACATCCATTCTGTACCAGTTAAATATTCATTAGGGAACACGTTTCTCTTGCTTGTGTGTGTGCAAAGAACAACAGCAACAAAATACCGCATACCACACGGCAACCTCATCTACAAAAACTTCATGCACTTTATTTTTGCATGGAGCGTGGATATTTGTATTTTTGAAATAAAGCGTTTTTCGCTGGAAACGGTTTCTCTGCGGTAGTGCCGTAGTGGATGTTATCAACTTCAATTAACTAACTATATGTACTGAAATATTAATTTTTTTAGAGTTGCAAATTTACTTGCAAGAGAAAAGACAGATATGTAATAATAATAGTGCTGATAAGAAAAGTGACATTTATTCCCAATGTGCACAATGAATTTTGATTAATATACTGAATAAGTTTATAAGTTTGCATGGAATAAATTTTGTGCGAGCACCGACACGGACAGGAGAGAGGAATATAAATAAAAAAGTTTTGTAGGAAGTAAGAATGTTTTTATGAATGTAACAAAATCCGCTCCAGTTCATATGCAGTTGATCTTTTTCCTACAAATTTTATATTAAAAGTGTTTTTAACGTTTTTGTTGACGTGTGTGTGTGGTAAAACCAACAGTTGCAAAAAAGCAATATCCTCCGTTTTCTTGACAGTTGGTGACAGTTTCTCCTTTTCATATCATTGCGCGTTGAATGAAATCGCACATACACACACTCACGCTTACTTTCACATCTCCTCTCAACTCTCAGCGCCATTACAAAGGAACGTGCATAAGCACTCATTTACATTTTTTCCGGTGTGTGTGTCTGCAATAAAATCATAGAGAAAAGATTTTTGCGATGTAAGCTGTAATTACGCACACATACCTCGGATGACTGAAGCTCTTTGAAGTCTTATAAAAAAACTGCTTATTTGGTATGATTATTTTCTTTTCAATGTTAAGGAGCTGACATTAAAAAGGGGTTTATTACATTACGAAATTCCTCTTAAACATCAGCCATCAACATAAAAAAAGCTTGCTGCAGAGGAAAAGAGCTAACGAAGTTTGCAGAGTTTTTTGTTATATGGTCATGTGCCTGTAACATCCTTGATGCTGCAAATGCCTTTCGGCATCTCCGCGTTTTCTTTGTTTCCTTGTGTCAAGTGTCAAATATGAACTGCGCTACTTGGGATGGAATCCATTGTTAGGATGTTGATGTTGGAGGAAGATTAGTAAAATAAATGATTGTGTTACTAAAGAGTGAACTAATTAAGAAGACGTGACCAGGACCAGACCGCGATATTATACCCCGAGAAAATTTAGTTCTCAGCCAGAAACTGTGGCTCATTTCGGTAAATGATGGAATAATATAGCGTGATGAGATGATGCATGTGAAAAAAAGATGCTTTTGCTGGATTATATATTGGAGTATAAGCTGAAGTAGTAATAAACTACAAATTTTTTTTTCAACATTGTACAACAGTCACCCAGCACTGTAAAAAGAGGAGGAAGGAAAGATTAAACATAAAAAGATAAAATAAATATACAAACGTAACTTAGCTTTTTAAAAAGAAAAAAAGTTCTCAACATTTAAAATTTCTCTGGAGGAAAAGCAAGTTAGAAAAGTAGGAGCGAAGCACATAAAAATAAATAAACGGATGTTTCTCCAGTTTTTTCTTCTTAAATGTGAGTGAGACGAAGATAACCAAGTTCATCATCACTATAAAGTCACTTCTGCCCGTACTGTAGAAGAAGTTGTATGAGGAAAAGAGTTGTTTTTTGGAAAGAGGAAGGGAGGAGGATAAGAAGGGGTGAAAAATAGTGCCGAGTTTGTTTATTAGAAAAAGAAAATCAAATTCTGAAATAACACCATTCTTTAAAAAAAGAACTACCTAGTTGTTTTTTGTGCTCCTCTCCACTTCCATCTAATTTCTTAGGAATGAATAGGAGGAAAACATGCTGAGTGTCAAGTTAATCTTGTGACAACTCTTATAATACGCAGTTGATGAAAAAAGTGATATGATTCAATGCAATATTTAATCCTAAATTATTTGTTTCGGTTGTGATTTCTCCTTAGTTGTAAGTTTGTTATGCGCGTGAAGATTTTTGTTTAAAATTCGGGAAGGGATCGCAAAGGCTTTGAAATAGTCGGTAAGTTAATAAACCTACACTCATAATATCTAATAAAACTATGGCTTAGAATAGAAGAAAGTTGGAGGGAAAATAGACAAATAGAAGAATTGGGTGATTTTCCTGACATTAATATGCGACATAATTTTGGAACTCAACATGACCCGAGTCCTTCATAAATGAACTGTTATGATTTATGAGAGTAGTAATTATAGCCTCACATTCAGCATAATTTTATTACACGATTTATTTTTCCGAGTGACAATATTACACTTAGGAGCTACTACTCAGGAAAAGCAAATAAAAGTTTTATGCTATTATCATATTATGAATTTTAGAACAGCAAACAGTATTGTTTCTACGATAATTTTTTCCCTCTTTTTCTTCTTGTCACCAAAAAGACAATATTGTATTACTTTGAGAAATGAAAATGAGAATGCAGAGGAACCATAAAACTTGTAACATTTGCGGCAATCAAGGATTGTGCCTTTATAGCAGCATCCAACGTGATTTCCTAACCTAGTCCTCTAAGTTAAAGAGACTTGCCTAGGAAAAGAGAAAAAAAGTTTTTATGACCTTTTCGTATTGTAAAGTTGTTCAACTGAAACTTAGGCAATGAAGCAAAAATGAGTACTCAGAATTTTCAGAGAAATCCAAAAAAAATCAACAATAACAATCAAGATGGGTCCACCAAAAAAAATCTTGGAGAAAAGGAAGTCTGAAAATGAGCCTTGTATCTTGAGAGGAGCTATACACAGTGGAATTTCCTATATTTGATACTTAAAGTCTGCATGTAACAGAGTGGGTCGGATTCGAAATTCGAATGGGTCCTATATCATATAAACGCACTATGTTCTTCGTACCTAGTTTTTTTCTTTCCCTTCTTCTTGTCTTACTCCTGGTGTGTGTGTAATGTAAGAATGCACGAAAAAATAAATTTTCTTAGTTTTCTTAGAAGTCAGGATACGGTTTGGATAGCGGAGGAGCAATACCGTATAGAGTTGGGAAAAAAGGATGGATTGATGAGAGGGGCACGTATGTATATATCTCGTCATAAAATGTACCCGAAAGAGGATGAGATGCTTCCATGAGAAGAGTTTTAGTTTTGTGTGTGTGTGTGTATGCACACATGAGTGAAGAGGATTTTTTTTCATAGTTGTACCTACGTTTTTTCAGTGTCACCCTCATAAAACATAAAAATGCCCGACGAAACCCTTCATCTTCCCACTACTCCTTTTTGTTCTCGGTTGGCATATCATTCATTCCATCATAAGAGGGAGAAAAATTAGTACATCATCATAAGAAGGTTTACAGGAAGGAGGAATGTGTTTTGCTCACTTACTCATTTCATTCCTCTCCCGGTTTTTCTCTTTCCTCCTCAGTACAACAATAAATCTTTATTTTGTAGAGTCAAGAGTATAACATATCTACTACATCTGGATGCAATATATATTTTAGAGGAGCTTAGAGCAAAGAAAAATTTTTAGTTTTGCATTGATTTAGCATTTTCTCATGTTTGTTGTACATGTCATTTAGTCGGAATAGATATAAATAAATTGTGTTTTAGCAGACAGAGGGAAAGAGAAACGGAGTGAAGCGGGGAGGAAACCAGAGAGACTATTTTATGAGGAGTAATATCAAAATTTATAAGACTTCTTCAATAAAATTCTGCCCTCAAACTCAAACTCAAAGCCCCACTAAGTTTTTACGGCGAGTAAAAACGGAAAGTTGCAAGTTGCAATGTGTCCTCATATATTTCACTGTCAGATGAGTGGCTATAGTAGTTAGTATGCACATGAAATAAGAGTGAAGCAAGGAAATCGACACTTTATTACAATTATCATACATGTAATGCTAATAATGGGAAATGAATGGATTATTAAGTGGAGTATAGTACGTGTAGTACGGTGTGGCAGGGCACACAAAAGTGGAAGATTTGGGTTTAGATAGACACACGGCTGAAATGGATTGAGAAAAAGGAGAACAGGACATGTAGATACGGTCATACATCAGAATCGGAAATTTCGCTAATTTTGTTCATTGATGTTTTATGTTGTTGGTTACATGACAGATAATCATATTATATTTCGTTGTTCCCGTTATGTACATGTCATGTTAAAAATTGGCTGATAAAAGGGCATACGAGAGGGAGAGGGAGTAGAAGAGAGAAGGACTCTGACACGGAATAATAAAGCCTCGCATAATATTCCCCATCTCTCTCTCTCCTCTTTTTACGCTGCTTTCATTTAGTAGTGAAATTGTCTCATCAAAAATCATATATTGATAATTGTAATAATAATAAATGGTTTTGTTTGTGGCCTCGGTCTTCCCGACTCCCTTTACCGTTTACTCGAGCTCACTCCTATCTTTCTCTCTCTCTCGTTCACTCTTTGCTTAATATGTGATTAGCTTTTATCCTTATCATATCAGCTTTAGAGTAAATATGAGTGAGGGACAAATAAGATGCGAGTTATGGGAACGAAAGGAGAAGAGGGAAGCGCGTAGGTATATGCGAGCGAACTCAGATTTGAGAAGAGATTTTTTTTCTCTTGCTGGGTACATATTGTTCATGGGATTGTAGGGTTGTCTCTGTCACACAAAAACAACGCCATCGCCACCAACGTTCATCTTTTAATAATAATAATAAAAGTCAAATGTACTAATCAATAATTTGCTCTCCTTTTATCTCTTTCGCTCGCTCGCCCTCTGAAGCATTTTTGCGGGTTGTTTTTTTTGTTCTATCCTGTTATGAGGCTGAAAAATCAGTGAGCACCAGTGCAGGTTGGATGCAGCACACGCAGTTGAGAAGTTGAGTCCTCTTAAATATCATGTGGCAGCAGAAGCAGAGCAATATTCAATATTATACTGCCAGACAATACGTTCGATAAGTACCGATATGGCGTACGTGGCTTTCCGTAGAGCAATATTCGATAATGAGATTAACTTTATTTATATGCCTCTCCGCTTTACGATTATGATTAACTTTGAATGAATAGCATAAAACTATACTTCAAGTAGTTGTTTTGTTAACCATCACAGATTACGGATCTATTACGTAAAATAGCATCTTAAAAATAACTGTTCTACATTAAGCAAAATGGGATCATCACATCATGATGCTCTCGTCATTACCACACACTCTATTTGGTGAATGTTCGGGAAAAATATACACCGTCAATTTTTTTTATTCCACTCTCATCGTCAGATCAACTTTATCTTTCTTGCCCCATGAGACAATAAATGGATTCCAAATTAATATTAATCAATGCCCCTTTCCTCTCATGTAAACGTCTTTAATTTGTGGATGGTTGGCCTGTTATAAAAATAGAACTTGTCACATGTGGAACATATCTCATATAAAAAAATTCCCCTGCGTTTTAAGTAATATGGAATAATCAATTATAATTAGATATTTATACCGCTGAAAATAAACCGCAGTGGGGAGAAAGAGCCGGACTTGCTCATTTGTTTCTGTTGAAGAGAAAGAATAGAGTCGTTGTACCTCTTGTGTACTCCTACTATTTATCATCATTCAAGAGGAGAAGAGTTAGAGACAAAATAAATGCAATGCGGCCGCCTGTTTCACTCTCAAACGACATGTATAAAAGCGCTTATTTTCCTATGGAATGAATGTATTTTTACTTTTTTTACTCTCTATTTGATTAAGATGTAGTGACGTGACATGCCTGGTTGGCATTCACATATCGTAGTGCGGTGACACTTTATATAAAAAAAGAATCAACAAATGCCGCAACAAGAGCAGAAGCTCTGTTAACTCCTGACTAGCGAGTATATCAATTTTTCTGTTTTTTTTTCTTGGAATCAAAGGAGCACAAGCCAAACAAATATTAATAAATGCATAGTTTGATTGCAAGTTACAATATTATTTTTTTATATACACGCAAATGGAAGTATTTTGCAGTATAAATAGGCATTTATAGGCATCATATCCACGTACATATTTTAACTGTATGCGATAGGCAGGAATAACTTAAGTAGTAAAAGTTGGTGAAAAAAAACATTACGTTTGTGGACTTGCTCTCCTCATGGCTCTTTTTTATGATAGCACAAGCCAAAAGCCAACTAAGTTCTATAAAAATTCTCTTTGTTTGGCTAAATCATTTGATGGGGGAATGAGTGTCGAACTAGAAATTCCTTTTCCAGCTAGTACACATAGAGAGTAACTCAGATATAGGCTGTGCCAACTTGTTAGTTGGGAAATCAAAACGTTCACTTTTAAATCAGCGTTTTTTATTAGTTGAACTACTACTTGAAGCGATATGAAGTAGACATAAAGGACTTGGCATTGGCATACTTTTTATTTTTCGATGTAAGATTTTTTTTGTGCTTTTTTGACATGGCTCTTTTTTATGATAGCACAAGCCAAAAAGCCAACAAAGTTCTATAAAAATTCTCTTTGTTTGGCTAAATCATTTGATGGGGGAATGAGTGTCGAACTAGAAATTCCTTTTCCAGCTAGTACACATAGAGAGTAACTCAGATATAGGCTTTGCCAACTTGTTAGTTGGGAAATCAAAACGTTCACTTTTAAATCAGCGTTTTTATTAGTAGAACTACTACTTGAAGCGATATGAAGTAGACATAAAGGACTTGGCATTGGCATACTTTTTATTTTTCGATGTAAGATTTTTTTGTGCTTTTTTGAAAATGGATGTTGCTAATTTGTGATATCATATAGACAATTAGCAAGACACAAAAACTTTTAATGTTTCACAGTAATAAAATTTATTTTTACTTTGATGTGTTTGAAACGGGCTTAGTTCTAAAAGTGTGTGGAATGAATGAAGGCTACTAGTAAAATAAAAATAAAAGAATGCTCAGGCTTAACTATTTCATTTAATAAAGGGAACGGTCATGCATGAGAAAAGTTGAATGAGATAAAGAAAAGTGCGCGCTTGAAGTACAAAAAGTAAAGAGCAGATTGATGTTTTATGTTTTAAGGAAAAATATTTAATACAAATGATAACTAATTTGGTATTTTAATAATAATAATTTTTTTATTGTTTAAGGAAAAATGCCGCATGTAAGTGCGGGAAGTAGTGCGGGCGCTAGCACTAGCAGTGGTGCTAGCTCCTCAGCATCCGGTCGTAATCGGTCTGATGATCCTAACGACTGCGATGAGGTCAAGGTATTTAATCGCGCTGAAGATGAAGGAGACGGAGAACCTGACGATGTCATCAACGATGATAAAAGGGATCTTATTCGAGCCATGGAATGTGATCAGGTAAGTGGAAATAGAATGAAACAAAACATTTTTTTTTCTTTTGCATTGTCTTACTGAAGAAACACTTCTTCAGCTTCGCCAGAATATGTCTTGCTGATTTTGAAAAAAACAGTAATAATTTTTCTTGAGAATGTAAAAAAACAATCCTTCAACTCAATCTCCTTTCTTGGTAAAGTACATTTCTTTACAAGCACTTTTGACTGCTAATACAAAATATTTTATTTGAAAAGGAATTTTTTTTTTGAATAAGACAAGCAAAAACATCAATTGTAGCCAAAATAGAGGAAGACAGACAACTAATTACAAATTTTTTTTACTACTATTTACTTCTTCTACAATCCATTCTAAAGTCCATTTTTCCACGGACTGTGTGCAGCATAGTACCAGAACGGTTATATTGTGATGTGAGCCCAGAAGAGCCAGAGCTCAGCTTTTATCTTTTTAATGTGTCTCAAGGAGGTCTTAATAAATTATTTGAAATAATTTATGTTCCCATTGTTCTCCAGCTCTAGAGAGTGGAGGAAAATGCAAGTGTCCTATTTCAAATTGAATATGTGAGGGGAAGATTTAATGCTTCCATCCCCGAACCGTGTGCTTACTTTAGATTAGATAGGATTCTCAAACATGAAGCATTTCTTTTTTTTTCTTCCCTCTCTTCATCACCGCCAAGCGTAATGATACATGAGCCAAGATATAAGGAAAAGAGGAACGGTGCCCTGTTATCGAAATTGCTATTGACAATGAATGCACACAGAAGATGAATGTGTCTGCCTTGATATCAGAGAAAAAAACGAAGATGAATGAACTACTGTATTTAAAAATTTCCGAAATTTTTGCTAATTTACTTCCTAATTACATTGTTTACATGGATAATCTTGTTTAATTATTTAAATTCTTCTGTCTTCAATCCTCCCATCCTATTAATCAATCACAGGGGTTGACTTGTTAGTCAATTGTTAAAAAAAACTTTGCACACAAGACACAAGCTCATCAGGAAAATCTATACTAGAAGCTGAAAAGAATTTAAAAAAATATTCTGAGTGCTTTGTTGTTGCACTGCACTTTTTTTTGCAAAATTTTATCCGCTTCAGGTATTTTACCAATTTTACAATAAAGTTTAATCAAAGCTGTAAAACCCTTTATTCTCTGAGTATATATACGTACTAATTACATTGTTTACATGGATAATCTTGTTTAATTATTTAAATTCTTCTGTCTTCAATCCTCCCATCCTATTAATCAATCACAGGGGTTGACTTGTTAGTCAATTGTTAAAAAACTTTGCACACAAGACACAAACCCATCAGGAAAATCTATACTAGAAGCTGAAAAGAATTAAAAAAAAATATTCTGAGTGCTTTGTTGTTGCACTGCACTTTTTTTTTTGCAAAATTTTATCCGCTTCAGGTATTTTACCAATTTTACAATAAAGTTTAATCAAAGCTGTAAAACCCTTTATTCGCCGAGTATATATACGTAACGCGGCCAGGTGTCCGAAGAAAAGAGATAATCAATTCAAAAGGAAGACGCTTCCTATGAAAAGTTTTTGCGTAAATTAAACATGAGATTGATCTGTCACACCAACCAAAGCCATACGTACATTTTCTTATCGATGCAGCCTCCTTTTCAGTGGAATTTTTACTCCTCAGTCATCAGTTTCTACCACAAACTGCAAATTTTTTCTCGTAATTGTGGTAGGGAGCGAGCAAAGTTTGAATTTGAATTTAAAATTTGCATAAAAGCACTGACGTATGTGCGTGCTCAAACGAAACGGATCTTATTCATTTTCTCAGTTCTTTTATTGACGTCCACATTCAATTTCCTTTTCTTTCTCTTCAGTTGATTTGAAATTCCCTCCCTGATAATTGATTCATTTTTTTCCTATCAAGTTTCAGCACTAAAATCGTAAATAATCACTTTAGGCAAAATGTGCAGCTTTCAAAGAAGAAATGAGAGAAACAAAAAAAGAGCTCGGCGTATAGAGCATACTGCTATCGTGCCAAACTGTGACATTTTTACTATATCGCGTCGTTCCTTTTTTACTCTCTCAGCGGACCGCTGTGCTGCTGACTTTTGCTCTTTAGTCTTTATCTGAAAGGAAGTCTAGTCTAAAAATTAACACAAGAGCTTTGTTGTTCTTTGTTTAACCGACCTTTAACTGGATTTTTGTACTGTGAATTGTGTGTGTGGATATAAACGCAAGGCAAAGAGTGAAGAGTGGGAGAGAGAGCGAAGAAGATAAAAACAGAAAAGTCAAAGGCGGTTGCAATAGGAGAAAAAAAAGTTAGTAATAGTGTCATTTTATTACTTCTACACATTTTGAATAATTCAGCAGGGAGGGAGAAAACGTAGTTGATATACTCCTTTGCTGTTTTTTTTTGTAGTTCTGGTACACAGCTCTGCAGTTATTATGCAACTCGCATATGTCTTGCGTACTGTTACCCAAATATAAAAAAAATAGTAAGTGATGTCATGTGGTTGTTGATGTTGGTATTTGTAGCTCATCTAAAATGCATTTGAAACTGAATTAGAGGGACGAAGACGAACTTAACAGACAAAAATAAACAAAGTCAAGTTGTAACTCGTAAAGTTGCAAGTTGGAAGGGAGAAGAAACACGTTAAAAATATTCCCATATATAAAAAAATGAGCGACAAATTAAGAAAGGAAGTC
>JAHZND010002796.1:0-17658 GCA_027744115.1 Acrocyrtus sp. NNG-2020
TCCACAAACCACAGACCACAAAACACACTTAAATAATGCAACCACAAAGCTTAATTGACCACAATCGTGTTAATCCACACGTGGTTGCACAGCACTGGTGTGGAGCATTATATCTGAGTAGGATTATTGGCAATATAAAGTTGTTGGTCTGGAACTCTTCTGGCGTGGACGGAAAAAAGAGCTTGGCTGCTCTTGCTGGACAAAAAAATGAAGGGCAAATACTGAATACGTAGAGGAAAGTGGTGGCGTGTGCTGTCGTGGTATATCCCTACTGGTTTTCTCGCTGGTATGGAGAAGAGCGAAAAAATTTATCAAGCAACTTATTTTTGAGCCACACACGTGTGTGTTCACTACTCGCAGATTCGCTAATGCTTTACATGATTTCACGCTCCAGGAGTATTAAAAGAATGTAAATGTGGGAGCTGGAAGCGTATGCTTTCTGTTACCACACGAAGTGCATACTTGAGAAGGTGTAGAAGAAGAGGACTCACCAGCTCTTGTCCTGTTGTAGTTTTCGCCCTGATAAAAACCGATTTCTTTCTTATCATTTAATATCGTTGTTACCCGGACTTAACCTGAACGAAAGGGATCTTTTATTTGCGTGGACAGGAAAAAAAATTGGAGTAGGGGAATGGGAGCAAGAGAACAGACACGTCAAGTGGAAGTCAATAACAGTAATTCAAGTGGTGTAGATGGTTCTCGTGTGTGTGGACTCTCACAAAGAAATAAATACTCCGAGTGGAGGCAGAAAATGCACATGCCAGGCGAAATGAAGTGAAAGCTTGTAAACTTTATTGTATTTGGTTTGAGTTGTATCAATGCAAAGGGAAATTGATTGAGACAAGTTGATACATCGATACAAATAACTTTCATTGTGCGCGTTGGCTCTGGCCCACTCTTTTTTTATTTCTTTATCTGATAGAGAAATCTATCTGGGGTAATCTACGCGTAGCTGGAGCAATTTCGGGCGGAGAGAAAAGAGCGAGATTACGTGAGCACATTTCTTTTCTGAAAAACTTAACTTTAGTCTGAGATTATAGGACAAGGAGTGGAGGTGTCAATCGACTTCGCTTTGCCTTTCAACTCTCGGAGCTTTTTCAGCAAGCAGCGTTAAAATCTCGTCTTAAAAATGTCGATTGCTACTGTAATGTAAGTCTAAAAAAATCTGACAGCTACTTTATAGCATTTTGTGCTGTAAGTAAAGTTGGTGAGTTGTGAATCTTATAAACTCTATTGCTTAATTTCAGTTTACACTGGGACAGCCTGGACGCGAATAAGACAGGATGGCGCATGAAAATAAATGGGCTTGTCTACTCACAAAGGGAAGACTTCAAAAAACGATTCCCAGACAAGATGAAGGAAGAAGATCCCAATGGGATGACACTCGTCGTCACAGCGGAGGAGGAGCCCGCTTTCAACCGCAATAATCCTTATGATCTACCAATGTTTGTGGTCATTCAGTATCTTAAAGTACTGGGGGAAATGAAGTTTAAGATAGTCGCGTCTCACTCGACTGTGACCCCCGACTACAACCACTCCACAACAGTGTGGACACTGCAGATATAGGGGTCAGGCAACTCCGTAGATAATTTCTTTATAGCTAAACTAAAAATGATACTGCCAGGAAATAGACTAACCTAGACTTGCCTTTGCCTGACTTATAATTTTGCTAGTGAGCAAAAAAATTTCAGTTTCACTTTTGAGTTATTCGAAGTAACATTAGATGACACAAAATTACACACACAATAACCTGCCACTCCAAAAACCATTTTGAACATCATCAATCAATCACCGAGAAAGTATTCACATTCCAATGAGGCGAAAAAGAAAATGCGGAGAAGTACTAAAACTAGAGACATTAACGAAATTAAAAATATCCGTTATTTATTTATATTATGCCGTTCTGCCTTGTGCTCGCGAGTACACTTAAAAACTCAGTATTAGACTACAAATTCAAAATGAGGAGAAAAAAGATACTAAACGATAATAAGTACTCTCTAGCTCTAGCTCTGAATCTGCTTTGCTCATTGTCATTCATCCTCAAGAAGTGTAGCTGTAGAAGCTAATCTTTATGAAAATGTAATAAGGGAGGAAGACACAGCGAGAGTTTATTTTGTACAAAGCAATATATTTTGTGCACCTGGTGAGAAAAAATCCGAACGAACTGTTGAAGAATGTATTTTCAAAAAAAACATGTCCATATGCTGCCGCTGCTCTAGCTTTAAAATTTAACAGACTTAATCAAAATAAATCTCTAGATTAGTTAGAGACAGATACAGTTACCAGTTTTAGTTTTGCACTTATGTATAACTAGCCTTGCAATTTTAAGTTATCTATTTCTTATTGCAATAATGACATACAAATAAAAAAATATACCAAAGTTTTGTTTTTAAAAGGATACTGAAATACAATCAAATCCACTTATGATTTCTGACAAAAATAAATCTTAATTTTTCATTTATTGGTGCATCTTTGTTGATAACATATCACCTCATGCAATTTAAAAAATGCATAAAATGTTATGATGATGGAAGCAAGAGGGGATAGAATAAGGGTTTAATCTGGATTACATTCGTGCATAAAATACATAAATGAAGATATTAAGAGCTGTGATAATACCATTTAACGACATATTATTACACTAGTAGCTGCATGAATGGGAAGCATCCCCGCGAGTTTTCTTCTCTCACTCGATAATGAGCTTAAGCACGGCTAGCTCATACTTGGAGCATATTATATATAGCAGAGGGAAGTAACAAAGGCATCATTTCCCAAGTTAGTAGTCTACATGATTTATCATGCAGCTATCGTCATAGTCATCAAATCAGTCAGCAAGCACTGTCAGCAAAGCAATAATCGTTTTATTATTTACTGACTGATAAGGGCAATTTAATTTTATGGGAAAGGGAAAAAAAGTTTTAAGCTTGGGATATAATGCTGACTCGACTGGAATGTTTTTTTGGGATGGGAAAAAGCGATGATAAATATGTAGGAGATGAACGAAAAGAATTTTGTGACTAATGCAGATTATTTTTGGTGTGAATGTACCAATGTGCGACAATTTTCAGCTGCAACTTGCCGAAATGCCTTTCTTTGCGTATACCAAGAAGCTTTAGGTACTTTGTAAAGTCCTTCTTTGAACTGCATTTCTCGCTGCAATTTACAGAAAAGATAATTGTTACTTTTATGACTTGAAGAAATATGGTCTGTAATTACTTCATATTACTATAAGGAGTTCGTACAGTAAAATTAAAAATAAAGCTGTGCTGCACTAGCACTGTCAGCATATGCATCCTCAGTTCGTATTCGTGGTGTGGAATGGGCGTATAAAAGGAAGGAAAGAAGAGCTAATATGAGCAGCGAGGGGAAATAGTTGAAGCTCGGCTTTGTTTTGAGTTTTCAGCACAATGACTATGCATGCACAACTTAATGGAATTTACTTAGTCGGAATGGAATGACGTAATAGCTTTTATGACAATTCTCATTTGGCAGAACTGTAAATTTACAGTTTGATTCCAGGAGTTCAACAAGATACTAGTAGTCTAGTTGGGTGCCCTAAATTCAGAGTTGGCCATTTTCTTTACTGCAATAGAAAAAAGTTTGAGTAAAAAAAGTCCCAAACTGATAGTTTTGCATCATCTCCATACTTTTGGAAGAGTTCCAGTAAAAATGAGGGTGATAAATGTTGTGTAAGTATAGCGTATCCTGAAAACTAATTTGAAAATAATTTTCCAGTCTTAACCTTGCATTTAACACAGTTTTATCAAGCTTCCTGCTGAGAGATAACATAATTGCGTTTTTTCCTGCACAGTGCGAGTTTCAAGATCTGCCCGAATCTCGAGAGTGGCTCATTCGTTGTGGAAAAAGGTCACATAAAAATATTTGGAGCGGACGGCTCTACCGTTTCCGGCCTCCTTTCGGAATTTCCAGAGTTAAAATGTTCAGCCTATTCATCTTCCGCTCCATCAACCAGTAGCGGCAGCGGCGGCATTAATGACAGTGGCAAAAGATTCCTTTTCGCTTGCCAGGAAGGGGAGACTATGGAATTGGATCAGGCGATAGCCCAAGTTACACGCTATTTGAATGCCCTTGACCAGTACGAGTTTTCAGTTGTTTCTTCCTTCAAGGACGAGCTTTTGGATGCTTCCAATAAAGACCAGTATAAATTGTACGTTTGGACCATGCAGAAGTGAAAGTTTATCTATTTCCAGTTCGCATTTGTGTACTTAATTACCACAACCGAAAGCTGTTTTCCATTTCCTTTCTACAAGTAATAAATTTTTATCGTGCTCAGATGAAGCAGCAAACGTACTTTTATGTAATGTATAGCCTTCCCTTTTTATGTCCATTGCATTAGACGTAAATGTGAAATACCCGAAAGAACGTTAGCAACATTGAATTAACTTGTGGCCCCAATTACTATAGTGTTTTAATTGCAACTATGGGATTATAAGGCATCTTAATCTGGCCCCAAAAAAGCCATACAAACTATATGGAGTATTGAAAAGCGCCGAGAAACCGATTTTTTATCGAAAAAATTCGCAAATGTGTTTTGTCTGAATGTATAGTAGTGGTATGCATGCATATATATATATATTGCATAACAGTTATATAATATACACGAATAATCAATGATGAGCAAAAATCACATGAAAGTATATAAGAATTGATGATTTATTTTATTTTGGTGGGTATGCCATAGAGGAAATGATAGGCCTTATGACATCTACTGTGGTGCTAATGCCTCCCTTAAGTAAAAGTGACACCCGCTGTTCTAGGTCAGAACTCGCTGTTTCTGGTTTGCGACGACAATCTCTCCGCTTAGACCCACGTTTTACGTTATTGATGGATTTCTGCAAGAGCTCCTGGTACCGTTTACGCTGCTTGTCGTGAGAAATGCTGTACCCTCGCTTCATTTTATACCTTGTGATGATTCTTGCAGTAGCCTGATTATATTTTTCTTCTCGACGAAAGCAAAATCGAACAAATGGGTGATCCGGATTCTGGTCAGGCTTATGCACGCGATATTTCTTGTAGACCTTCTCCAGAGTGACCTTACGACTGAACATAGTGCACCATACTGCACCAGTACTTTTCTGTAAAATAAAAATTGCATTCTGCTATATTAACTATATAGAAAAAATTATCGGCTGGGCAAGCACAAAGTAAGTTATAAGTTAGGCTGTTGATTAAATTGGCACATTAACAAAATCGTCATAATTCAAGATTTGTTGTATTCGTAAAGTTATGACAAACTAATTGCTGGTACTTTGTTTACTAAGTTTTATGTGCACCCGTTCTGCAATTTGAAGTCCTCAATCAGAAACATGCCAAAATGCCTAAGAAAATCAGCGATGAAGTGTAGGTCTTCATAAAACACTTTTTCAGTTAGGGAACCTCCATTAGATTACTCATAAGTAGGTAAAGGTCAAAGGTCATCGAGTTTTTGAGCATGGAGTGCAACATGTAATTAATTGTGAAGGATAGCGGCGCAAAGTCGCGATCAAAGGACTTCCTTCTTCCAAAAACTGATTATATCTGAAAAGGGCCATTTCCATTACTCGGGACGTATTCAAGATGACCTCAGAAAAAAACCTCCCAAGGCAATAGCAGATGAGCAATTTGCTAAAAATGGATCTAAGGACCTTAGGGAACATAGCTGATGTTGATGTTAAAAAAATTAAAAGAAAGAAACTAGTCGTTCATGCCCTCAAAGAGAGCCAAATTGCAAACCGGAAGTGATTCGCTTTAAACGTTTATGGATGGCGAGTGGCAAATGATCCATATGAGTAAGTGATTACAATCGAAGGAGCACTCCTCAGTGCAGAGGATCGGCGCAAAAAGCAAAGAATGCACTACGTAAAAAGGTAAATATTTTTGGGCAAAGTTTGGGAAGCGACTGATGGTCACTGGAGCAACCTCAGGGCGCACTCCCACGACTGCCAGTTCCTTATAACATACAAACTATAGCAGGTGGATATGTGACAGATGTACTGAAACAAGTTGCCAAGCGGGCCCCAACCTTTATCCTGGGGAGAAGTGAAGGGTTATACCACACCATAATGCCGCTTCATCGCACACGGCCAAGAAATACCCATAACGACATTAATACTGCTACTTATTTCAGGTAAAACTTGTAGATCAAAGTTCTATTTAGCTTACATTGGAATGGTGCTGTTATTATTTTAAACTAATAATGCGCACAAGATTAATGGGTTACTAAAGAGTATAAAAATGTTTAACTGTAGTTCAACTTATTTGTACAGCAGATGATATTTAGAAGTAGCAGTAAAATGACAATGCGGGTTTAACCAAATTATGTAAAATCAATCCACGTTTGCCATAGAACCACTACGTAGCTGCAACTTTGTAATAACTCACACAGTGTGACGCATTATTCCACCACAATTTCAATCCTTAAGTAGTTTTACAGTATTTACACAGAGAATTAAAGTAGGATACAGTATAGATTAGAAATACTATGCACATAAACGGTAAAAGGAATTAAACTATTTTAATTCTGCCTTCTTTGAGTTCTGATTCTTGCGGATCTCCTTAAGGCCAATTCCGGCTGTGCAGGGCCAAGAACTTGAGAATCTGGCGCTGCAGTCATATCCACATTCTCAGTGCCCTGTCTACTCTGTTCCAGTACTTCTTCAGATTCGAAATAGTTTGCGACAAGCTGAGAAAGATCTTGCATTGCCTGCGATACATCAATATTTTCTAGCACGCGCTGCACATCACTGACTTGGAGTGACTGCTGGGAAAACTCGGCACTATCTTCGCCTTCATCAGCATCGTCGTCGGAATCAGGGCATCCATGTTGCTGAAATCGCTGCCGAACTATCTCCAGTATCCCAGTGCCAAACTCCCTAGGAGCCATTCCGGGATTTTGCCATCGCTCATAACCAAGAAACCACAAAATTGCTGCGATATGAGAGCAACATCCTAACGTTCGCGCACCGGCTTTACATTTGCAGTACCACCGTTTTATTTTGTCTTCGTCTCCGGTGCTTCCGTACTCAATCCAAGACAGATGGGTAGTCGATGATGTGAATCGTGACCGTAGGCGAACTCTTACAAGGTTAGTTTCTGGACGATCGCGGTGAAGTTCCAGGGCAAAGTGGGGATCCAACCGAAGCTGTCGTTCTACATACGCTCTGGCGTTTCGCAACTGATACTCGCCGAGAGTGATAAGCTCAAGATCGTCTAGTGTTAGCAGTGGAAAATCAAGCAAGTCATCGGCAGCCAGTTTTTGGTATGGAACGGTTCTAGTTAAAAGTCCAGACTGCACGAGCTCATCCTTCAAGGAGTTGGTGGTGCTGTATCGCCGATGAACTTCACGGAGTATAATGTCGTGTTTTGGACAATCATAAAATAGCGGAGGTTTGAACCTGTTCAATATTGCACAGCCAATACGGAAAAGCCTTCCTAGCTTCTGGTTACAGTTGCGGTTGAAATAATGAGAAGGAATTCTTTGATCGAAAAACTTCCACGTATTCTTTATACGGCCGTTCACGGCTTCGACAATCCACCGAGTAAACGTTACCATTCTGGAGTCATTTGCCTCTTTTGCTGGAAGCTGATTCTGCCCCTTGGCTAAAAATGCTGGCATGCGTACTGAAATACAGCGCATTTCTAAATAGTCCCGCACATACAAGAAACCTCGATCGACTGCAACCGGAGAGAAGAACGTAAAGTTATACCTAAAAATAATAACGAGCTAGTTGTGTCGTCATATAACTGTAAATTCATTACCAACAAAATTGTCGCCCAAATGAAGAAAAGAAGGTAGCTCCCCTGCTTCTTCAAGCATATCCCGAAGAATTGCTGCGTCGTTGTGATTGTTGTCGGCATAGTAAAGCCCACCGACTGCTAAAATGTAGCCATCAGGGATCATGATCTCCAGACTTGTCCACGTAAAGATAAGTTCCATCCGCGAACAAGGTAATGTTGCGTTCGTGAACTCCATACAGGTTGCGAACAAATTCAGAGCTATGGTGTTGCAGTATATCCTCCCTGCTTATGTGCCCGTAACCTAAATTCTTCGAAACGAAGAACTTATCCAGTAGAACTGCAACTCCGGTTATTGCTGAGCTAACCGTTCGCTGAGAGACACCAAAAAGAAACGAGATCATCTCCTGAGATATTCCAAGGCGCAGCTTAATAAGAAGCATCCCCAGAGCGTTTTCAGCTGACCGACTGCAAGTACTTTTCAGGTGTCCCTTAATGTATTCTAGAAGTTCTGCAAACTGGACTTTTGTTATACCGAATAACTGGAAATAATCATCATCGGTATAATTTTTCCCACTTAAATCTATTTCCGGTTTTTGGCGCCCCTCTTTAGCTGCAGTGACGAGTTTTTGAAGAAGTGGATCAATCTCGGAGAGCTTTAACAGAGCAATAATCACGGCACTTAACCAATAGCTCAAGTTTTGCGGTTTCGCAAAAGACGCCTTTGTCAATGTGTTCCGGGCAGCACCGATTCTTACTGGGCATGATGATATTTGTAGTCAGTAGTAGATCCAACACAGCAGTAGGTTTTACTCTGTAGCCTCTACGAGTGGGTTCTCCTCTAATTGTGGGACAGATGCAGCACTTTTTCTCGCTATACGGTATACTGGAAAAGGTCTTTAATTTGACTACCTGCCGATCTGGGATACCATGCGACTGGTCTTGCATAGTGCTTTGAGAGTACTCTGTTACAACATTTTGCCTAGCATCTGTTATAGGTTGAGGAGAAACCTGCAGATTTAAAGTTTCAAAGTAAGTAAATAAGTACATATGATGCATTAGTTTAGAAGTCCTTGAAAGGATTAAAAGTCTAACTTAACTAACCACATTTTCCTCTCCCATCTCAAAGTCCATACTGTGACCAGCTTCTAAGTTATGGTGTTCCAGCTGCTGGCTCTAATAAAAAGTTATTAGAAATTAGATACGTTGTGCTTTACACCCTCAGTTTTTGGAACAGGCGAGTGTCATGTCATGCGTAAAATGTAATTTTGAAATCTAATGTTATTGACTAGATAGTATTCTAATATACCATGACCAATTACGTCAACATTTGTGTTTTAACAATACATATAACTGGAATATAGGGGGTGATGTGCTTTTAAAAGGTCCGGATATATGTACTATACACTGAATTAAGTAACTGAAACTAAGTCGAGTGGAATGTAATTTTGTGAAACATACGTGATACTGTGGATCTGAAGGAAGTCTCATCTGGTTGTGGGCAGGTGAAGTTCTGCGGCAGCGTTGATCCTGCGCTTGGCTAGGTGGTACTGGCCTGCTTCTCTCTACGGGTTCAGGACCATGAGTTGCAGGCAATGGCTCAGGATTGCCGACTTCATCCATAAACTCGGACTCGGGGAAATCTTCTACATTCTCTGGTTCTGGGATTTCATCCATAGCTTCAGGATTGGAGACTTGCACCATTGGCTCAGGATTTGGCATCTCATCCGCAGGCCCAGGGCTGTTTGGAAGCGCGTTCTACAATATAAAGAGTGTCTGTTAATGTTTTTGGATGGACCACATAGTTCATAATACAGTTAATTTTACTATGTATTTATTACTTACATTTTCACCAAGATGATTATTGGCAACATTCAGCATATTTACAAAGTTCCGTATCCTACGTCTACACTTTTCATGGAACCAGACATTAAGTGGGACAGGTAAGTTCTTAGCATCCATGTAGCATTTAAGAATTGGCTTGAACTTTTGAGCTTCCGAGCTTCGGCGATCTCCGTAAATTCCACGGCTACATTCGTGGCAGATGGCACTTGCTTTGGGCATTTTGCTACTTCAAAGTTAATGCGTAGTGTTGCACAATTATCCTTCACTTACAGCAGCTATCCTTCACTTACAGCAGTTATCCTTCACTTACAGCAGCTATCCTTCACTTACAGCAGCTATCCTTCACTTACAGCAGTTATCCTTCACTGACAGCAGCTATCCTTCACTTACAGCAGTTATCCTCCACTTACAGTAGTTATCCTTCACTTACAGCAGTTTTCCTTACAGCAGTTAACCTTCACTTACAACAGTTATCCTTCACTTACAGCAGTTATCCTTCACTTACAGCAGCTATCCTTCACTTACAGCAGCTATCCTTCACTTACAACAGTTATCCTTCACTTACAACAGCCATCCTTCACTTACAGCAGTTATCCTCCACTTACAGCAGTTATCCTTCACTTACAGCAGCCATCCTTCACTTACAACAATTAACCTTCACTTACAGCAGTTATCCTTCACTTACAGCAGTTATCCTTCACTGACAGCAGTTATCCTTCACTTACAGCAGCTATCCTTCACTACCAGCAGTTATCCTTCACTGACAGCAGTTATCCTTCACTTAGAGCAGTTATCCTTCACTTACAGCAGTTATCCTTCACTAACAGCAGTTATCCTCCACTTACAACAGTTTTACTTCAACTTCTTCTTACAAACTTCTTCTACCATCTCACACCAAGTATTCATTTTCATCTTTGCTCTATTCCATATTTCGAATTCGCGCCATGTCGGTTTTATGCGTATGTGATATGCGAGTGCACCGTTTCTATGCATTTTATGCAGTTCATGAGGGGTATCTTTGATGCCCTATATCTTCGTCCAGAACAGTTACCCGGTCTCAATTTTGACGCCAAAGAAAAGTCCGTATTCTATTCTATTAAAAAATCGCAAAACTGTGACCGGGTAACTCCTCCAATTTTTGTGAGACGACGGGGGCCACAAGTTAATTCAATGTTGCTAACGTTCTTTGTTTGCTCAGCGACACCAACTTCTGCAACATGAAATTTCATCTGTTTTTGACAATTGGCAGTCATTCATTCTATCTTTTGTCATCTTGCACAACGAGCAAAGTCCATCTTGAGAGTTGAGAGTTGCAAAAAAAATTGCGAATTTTATTTTTTTCCCTTTGGAATTGTGTGAGTGCAAGAAACTCCTTTAAGTGTATGCACACATAACGGAACGTCTTGGGAGCAGCTTGTAAAAATTATGCATGGTAATCCTCTCACTGCCTTATCCACAGATAATTCTGCAATTTTCAAATTTAAAATTTCGGATGTAGCTGAATTAGTGTATCCAATTAGAGATAATTTCTGCACAGCAATTTTTGGTTCGCTGTCGGCAACTCTGTAATTAAAGAGGACAGTGAGCACTCACTTAGCATGCATTTACATTTACCATTTACCACGCTAGCATAAGCTTTTCCACCTAATCTTGAGATGTGATCTCTACTTCTTCTGGCTTTGTACCTGCGAAAGCATACAAAAAAGCAAGAAAACTACCTAAAACCAACAACATCTCGCCAATAATCGGAAAACTGGTTTAATACCTGAAAAACGTCAACAGAATTTTTTTCCTTGTTATAAAACATTTAAACGCGCAATTCAAGATGCAAGATATTCCCTCCACAAATAGGATTTTTAGTGCTAGCGACTAGCGTTGCGCAATTAAACAGATGTAAAAATCCAATTTAAATTTTTAATAGATTTTTCTCCAAGATAGGCAGTTTGCATTTATGGCGAGCAGGTATCTTGTAACCGGAGCGAGCACCGCCACAAATATTTTTTTATGAATTGAATCTCAATAGGAAAAGGAGCTGCAACAAGAAACCCAATTTCGCTGGTATATTAGCAGCAATAAAAAGTCAAAATGTTGCGAGTAGTGATGAATTACTCCTTCGCATTTTTGCATTAGCTAATCAAAATAATTTTACAGTTGGTGCAATCAGCAATGCTCTCATGAGGAAGTATGTGGGAAGGGGAAATGCAGTAATTCGTTATTTCATCAACTTTTCCTTTAAGCCTCCCTACGAAAATGGATTGATGCTGTGGGAAGCGCAAAACAACAAGGGATTCCTCCGCCTCCGCAAAATACGGAGGAAATAATTAGTTAGTGCATTAGCTCTATTTGCTCAAAGCTCTCCCTAAACTGCAAGTCATTTTATTGATGAGCCATTTCATTTCTATATTTTTCTGGTGCAATAAAAGAAGAAAGTCATAAAAAATTAGTTCATTCAGCAAATCAGCAGCTCTTTCGCCTGAAAGGTACAAGGGAGAACTCACGTCTTACTCGACTATTAGCAAATTGCATAGCCATATCCCTATAAAAGTTGGTGCTCATGTAATGCTAATGAAATCATACCTCATTTTGTGTTTATACAGCCCTGACGTACTAAACAACATGAAATTCAGCTTAAGATTAAAACAATGACTTTTTCCCTCTCTGACAATTTTACAAACGTGGGCCTACTTTTTTATTACTTGACCATTTTTACCCATTAAATAATAAAAAAAAGATTTTTTTAGGTTGTGTCCATTTCCCCATGCACCATTAACAATTTTACTATTCTTAAACATGCCAAAAAAAGTTGTTTCTCGCTCCGATTCCATTTTCCCTTTCAAAACATAAAAGACAAACTTCCACCAACAACTCTTTTTTTTGCCTACTGCTACCTAGCGAACTCAGCCCATAATTTCAATTCGTAAATGAATCACGTTCACTTTCTATACTACGCTTATGCTTCCTTCTCTGGAAGAGCTGAAAAAATAAAGTTTTATGCTCACAGGAAGGAGAGATGGCTCCCACATAGGTATGACGAAACGCGTGGTGGCGGCCTAGTGAAAAACCAGAACCAGTAAACCAGTTAGCTTTTGCCTTTTCGCTTACTCATTCAAGCAGACTTGTAGAATTAACCAACTTTTGGTTCTCCAAAGAAAAAAATATAGTTTTCTATACTATCCTTATGCCTACAGATTTACGCCTTTTACCACGGCCACACTAATATAAAAAAACTTTTTGATCCGTTCTTATAAAATAAAAAAAACGTTGCTTGTTCTCTTCGAGTTTAATGTGATCACCGCTCGCTCTTGTATGTGCTTTCCTAGGCATAGTCTTGTGTTTGTATGCTCTGCTATGACTCCTTTTTTTCTGAGCTGAATGAACAAACTCATCCCATTCTGTATGGAAGGAGTAGCAAGGTAACGCGTTTCCTAGCTAGAATACATCACCCCAATAGGGATGATGATATGCCTGCTCATGACAAACCTGCAACTCCCGACTGTTGAGTTAGTTGCATTCGAGCTGTTGTGATCTTCACATCTCTTGCTGCCCCTTTTGCCAAAATATAATAAAATCAGAGCTATCAGCACTGTTGCTATTGCTATTTTGTGCGGAATACCGGTGTGTCTTCTCGAAGATTATTGTGTTTTTGAGAGCATGCGAAAATAAAAGTTTTTCTCTGTGAGAAGTAAGTCATTCTCTGCTAGAAAACACGACATTTTACTTTAAAAAGCCGACTAGGCAGATTGGAGGGAAAAGAGTGAGTGTTTTTTGAAAGCAATTTTTTAAGTGAGAAAAAAACGCTTATCAGTGGCTAAAAATAAAAAAGAATATATTTCCCATATCTTGTTGGGCTCCGTGCCTACATTTTTTAACGATAGTGGAAAAAACGTTTCATTAATTTGGATTTCCAACAAAAAAATATTTTGGAGGCGAAGAGGAATTAAGGGATAAAGTTGGTGAATTTTATGAATTGAGCTCAGTGAAAAAAATTGCGGGTGCATGTGCAAAAAAATTTTTTTAGTCTTTTTCTCTTAAGCAAATCCTTGTCAAGAGTGTCCAGCAGAAGGGAGAAAGGGTTTTTACGTGACATGTAGAATTTGTTGCGAAAGATTTATGTAAATTAAATGTATGCACTCGCTTAAACAATTCGTGCACTAAAAAGTGTCCTTCTTCTTCCAAGAAAATATAAAAAGGATAAATTCGTGGAATTCCTCAGTTAGATAGTCGCTTTTGCCATTTTTCCACTTTCCAAGTGTGTTTGTTGATCCTAGTGCGATTGTTTTCGGAAGAATTTCTGCATTCCAGCGATAACTTCTCTGTCCAAAAAAAAATTTAGAAGTAAAAAGATAGTGTTTTCTTCCCAGCTAATTTTCATTCACAGCCCATCTCAGCATTACAAAAAGGAAAAGTCATCCGCATTAGCGATACAGCAATATCAGATATCCTTCAGTTAAGATTTGTTCATTCAAGGTTAAAAGTGAGAATCTATTAAAGTGAGTACTGCTTCCTGCACGCCACGAAAGGATAACAGAAAAGATGGCAAACTTACAGAAGCTTTGGATTCTTTGTCTTATCGGATTAGTCTTTACGATTTCGGCATGTAAAGGTAAGCCAGAACTTCCATTCTCCTCTCGGGAATATTCCCTCGCAGTTGTCATTACATTAAGGACGGAAAAATGAAAAAAAAATCTTCCACACGTACCTAACACCCAAACATATTATCATGTTTTTCGCTACGTACCCGAATTCTCGGAAATCTCTTTTTTATATCTCCCTCGTGCATAACAAGGCCGATAACAAGAACCGCAACCTCCGCAGTAATCAGCGAAAATCCGGATCATCCTTTTCCAGTGCACCACTGTTTTAATCGCAACCCGTAATCGTGACTCATCCGTAGTCAAATGCGCATCCGAATCATATGACAGCCATCCCTTTAATAATGAAATTTATTTTGGGGAAATTGCAATCTGCACTTTTTTCAGAATGTCATTATCGCAGAACACAATCCCCTCATCTGACAGTGCAAATAGGCGCGATCCAAAAAATAATAATAATCCAATTCCACTGGTCAATTGTACGATTCTACCCTTTTTACTGCTTTTTGCCAGCGCCATGCCACAATAATGCAAAATATACACAATTATTGATTATTTCAACATGCGCCATACATGTTTACATCCACCATCATCATCATTACACAGTGGCTACCCGCCAGGTCAGCGCAGGCTAGTAATATAGTCCATGTTAATACCTATTCTGGGATTTTCCAGTGCTATTAAGCATGCTCGCAATACACTTTAATGTTTACGATGAAAGTGGCTAACTTTTTTATACATCGCTATATTAGGCAATCTGCCAATGCATGGAAGAAATGGAAGCCTTGCTCAAGATTTTTTTTTCGCAGTTCTCCCACTCATGAAAATTTAGCATGTCGGTATAACATGCAGTTCCGCTTAGGCTGTTTTTGTTTATGTGAGTATGCGAAAACGTGGCGATGGCATATGAGCTGGGCTATGTCTTTGTCATTTTTTGAGAAACAAAAAAAAACAGAAAAACGCTGCACATATAAAAGCAAGCAGTAGTCAGTAGCGAGCCACTGCCAGGAGGGCCGCAACAGAAAATAAATGTGTGCAGGAGAATTGGAGTGAAATCCGGGTTCAAAATTTATTTTGTTTCATTTTTCGATATGAAACAGAAATGTGTGCACAAATGGAGAGTGCATTGGCATACAGTAGTGAACAATTTTTAACGTGTTTTAATGCATATCACATCGCACATAAAGTTCAGGCCGGATTTTTTTATAGGTCTTGGTAATAAACTTGGTGTAATGAATTCACACGACGGATTGACCTACCTGCTGGGCTGGAAGGAAAACAGAGTGTGGAGGAAGGAGCAATACTCGAGTGATTGGAAGCCTCCTGTCATGTTATTTAGGAGGGTCTGTGAGAGCATTAATCGACATAAACCACGCTAGTTTTACACTCACGTTAACCTACTAATGTTTTTTTTCGCAGCCTGCCAGGCTATAATACAAAACTGGTCTACTGCTATTTTGTAATATCAGATCAAACTGTGTTCCAGAAAGGTAAAAAAAATATAATAATTTTTATACTGCTGTTAGCAGTCCATCTCCGAAAGCCCTGGAACAGTGGTCATATGGTCAAGTATAGAAAATAAACGAACTATTTCACACATTACGCACAGCAGGACGTTCCTGATCTAGCGTTTTTTTTCTTCTTGGAACGGTGAATGATGGTGCTCTATGTATGTACGTTGCGCATGCAATTTTATGCAGTGAAACGGAATCAGCTTTTCACTTCCCTACTGTTTTGTTATATGTAAAACAGCACATTTGTACAGGCTCACTCTTCTTCCCAGTTCCTGTTGTTGTTTTGTCTGTGTGAAACATTTTTTTTGAGAGTGCATGCACGACTAACATTTTATTCATCAGGAGCAGAGAAAAAAAACGCTTCCTCCCTCTGCAACCTCATTCACTCCTTTTTTAACATCCATACGATTTCCATTACACGATCAAGATCACGAACTGACAGAGCCAGGAGAAAAATGGTAATGTTCAGAGAACAGAAAAAAAATATATCCACCGGGACACAGACACAGTCACTTTTTCACCTTTTCAATAAACTTCGTTTTCGTTGCAGTTGGCATTTTACCTTTACGCGCACGGAGCACAATGCACCTAGCCAAAAAAAAACTAGGAAAAGGAATAGGAGGAAAATAGTGGTGATATTGAAAAAAAAGGTAAAATGCCATGCAGCTCGTAGCATCACGTTGTTACTCAAGAGCAGAATCAGTCGGAGCAACTGCAACATGCATTTTTCCAATGCTCTCCATTTTCCATCCTACAAAAATAAATAGCTCGGCACATTTCAGTTAACAAAGAATTTAACAAAGCATACTTACAATTTTTTTGTGTATAAAAATCGAAGATGGAGAGAAAAAAACTGGAAAAGGAATGGAAACAGTAAGTGCAATCAATGCAGTGCAGTTGAAGGGAAAAAAAGGCAAGCAGGAGCAACGTGTGTGCAGACATGCACAAAAATGCATCTTTTTTCTCCGTAAATAACAAGCTGGAAAAGGTTNACGTGTGTGCAGACATGCACAAAAATGCATCTTTTTTCTCCGTAAATAACAAGCTGGAAAAGGTTTTGGTATACCGGCGAAGAAAGGAATAAAGGAAAAAAATATCTTCAGCCGGTGATGTAAGTAGATGACGGTGGTGATGATGAGATGAGAGAACAATGATGGTTAAATCACATTCTCTTCAAATCTCAAATATTTTTTTACCTATTATTTGGTATAAGTGCAAGGTATGTACCTGAAATACCTGAAAATGTGGATGTAGCAATTTTAGAATGCATAGTTTGGGTATTTTTTTGACCATTTGTAAAAAATATAATCCTATGGAGTGCGTGAGTGCGTGTGCGATACATTTGAAATAAATAATAATATTGTACATTGCACACCTTTTTTTCTGGGGAAGAGTGTTACTCTTCAATCCGAAAATTGAATGGGTGGTTTGCAGGATAATTTTCCCTGAAATGAAGAAAAAAACATCTTTTACAATGCACAGAATAATGCATTGAATGCAACAAAGTTCAGAGAGTCAGAGACATGGAGGGAAACTGTAGAAATTCCAAAATGGGAATGAACAAGTTTACACTTGAGACTAAAATGTATTTTCATTTGTGATGGCTGACCTTTCCTACACCTCTTACCGAAGTCTAATCGCAATCGGGTGGAAATCCAGCTTTTAAAATTGTGTAATCTTCATGTAATCATTTTATCGGTGCAGTCGGCTAAATAAATGAAAAGCCACAGCCGAGGTGGAACTAGTCACTAGTCAAAAGCAGTCCGTGCCCGCTCTCTTCTCTTCACGTCTGACTGGGCATTAAAAACTTGAAGTTCATTTTTTAAAAATATATATTTTTAGGGTGTGCGTCCGAATAAATCCTGTCAGATTTCAATACTATTTTTATTTCGTTTTTTTATTCCAATATTGGATTTGCCTTAATGTTATTGTGGCCTATTAGAAACCCTTTTTTTAGAATGCATTTCGCCTGA
>JAHZND010002797.1:0-15430 GCA_027744115.1 Acrocyrtus sp. NNG-2020
GCCACAGTAAATTGCTACTACGATCACAGGTCGGTCACATCCTGGAGAAGTGAATCTTAATTTGCCTGAAAGATTCTTCAAATTGGTTTGTCTATATTTCATCGATCATCGAAAGCTGAATTACTCGCGTCAATAAAGGTAAGTTTTCACAAGCATTCGACCAGGTGGGAAGTGAATCTGAATTTCAATTTTCGCTTGTCAATTCTTTCGTAAGTGTGTCGTGTAGAAAATTCCGTGTTCAACTTGGAAGCAAATGCAAAGTTACATAATAAAAAATTGATTTCTCTTGGGCAAGGCAACGTGGGAATAAAGTTAATTTAGGTAGAAACCCGAAAAGTCTTAAAACTGCGTTTCAGCCAACTTTCCTTCGCCAATGCTGAAATACCCAGATTTTACCAGATACAGTAGTCAGTAGTACTCTTTTCTTGGTGCCATACTGCATTGCATTCGCTATACAATAGGTAAATGAGCCAATAGCCAGTACTAATTGCATACGTTCCAATTTTTGCAAAATCGCAAAACGTTTCTACACGTTGCTTTTCCTCCTACCGACTGAATTTTTTTCTTCTCTGTTATCATTTCCCTGCGCGTAGGCAGTAGAAATACGAAGAAAAAGCGAAATGGTTTCTTGGATTTCGTTTAATTTGCACATTTTCAAGTATTGTTCGAGGTAGCTGTAGGGCAGGGTTCCTGGTTTCTATTTCCAAGAATTATCTGGCATCTATCACTTTCCGTGAAAAAAAATGTTCCAGAAGTTTACATTTGTTTCCAAAGTTGTGAATGCAGAGCGTATTAGCTTGCAGCAACCACTTGCTAGTCACAAGCAAACTACGCTGCTACGCTCTCATCGTCAGTTCCCACTCCCACCAACCACCACCATTATATTACGTCGCTTTCCCTGAATAAAAGGAAGTTGTACTGTACTTTGGAAATGCATTTCCATTCTCACAGTTGGAAAGACAAGTAAAGCAGCAGCCGTTGTTACGGAGCCACTTTTTTAGAAGTGCTCCGTATGTTCTCTTTAATGGTTTTTTGGTGACATTTTTAACCTTATGCTTGCAAGGTCGTGATCGCGATAAATGCCAAAATAATTATCTAAAGGGCGGAAAATCAAATTAAAAACTCGTCGTCTCGTTTCAGTGACTGAAATCAGCTGGTAGGGTAAAGTGATTTCAGAAAGTGAAAGTAATCGATTCGCGATGCTTTTTCTTGAGTATTACTTTGATTAATTAATTAACTCATTAACTCATCTTTTGTTTTCAGAAAAACACAAGTGAATAAATATGGCGTATAATAACTTCAACTCACAGCAACAACAGGGCTATGGAGCGTTCCGTAAGTAATTCAATTCGAAAAATTAAATATAGCAATAATATCGCATTACCATATGTATTTAAAATGTAATATAGTTATAATAATTCTATAATCTATTTTTAACTTCTAGATCCTCCACCAAGTGCACCATATGGAGGAGGATATCCACCTCAGGGTGGCGGCTACCCACCACAGCACGGATATCCTCAACAGGGCGGCTATCCGCAACCGCCACCTCCAGGTTTCAACGAACAGGGCGGATTTAATCCACATTCCCCATACAATGATCCTGAATACAAGAGCGATAACTTGAATGAATTTCAGTTTTCTGAGAAAACTATCAGAACTGCATTTATCAGGTAAAGTAATATTTCAAGATAAGTTCGTAGGTATTCCAGTTCAACAAATACTACTAAGGTTTAAACCGAGTCTAATTTTTGGAATTATAAAATTGCAGAAAGGTCTATGCAATTCTAATGATTCAACTTGCAATTACTGCTGGGTTCATCGCATTGTTTGTACTGCATGATGGCGTGAGAAACTGGTCACACGCCAATCCTGGCGTTTTCTATGCAGCGTTCGGAATAACTTTCATCTTAACTGTTGCAATGGCCTGCTGCGAAGGTGTGCGAAGGAAGGCTCCTGGAAACTTCATTTGTTTGGGGATATTCACCATCGCTGAAGGATTTATGCTTGGAACTTTCTCCAGCGCATTCGAGTAATTTTCAAACTAATGGAATGAAATATTTATGCATTTGCAGAAGAATTATGTGGCAATAATTAGTTAATTTCATCGTTTTCTTTCTTTTAGCGCAAATGCTGTTCTTCTGGCTATCGGAATAACGTCAGTCGTCTGCCTCGCCCTTACTGCTTTCTCTTTCCAAACAAAATGGGATTTCACAGGGATGGGCTCCGTACTGTTCGTTATCCTCATTGTTTTCGTGCTATTCGGTTTCCTTGCAATTTTCCTCCGATCTACTTTCCCTTTTCTCCACATTGTGTATGCTGCTCTTGGAGCCTTGCTTTTCTCATTTTATCTCATCTACGACACCCAGATCATGATTGGAGGAAACCACAAATATGCCATTTCCCCGGAAGAATACATCTTCGCAGCCCTCAATCTCTACCTGGACATTATCAACATTTTCATCTACATTCTTTCCATCCTCGGATCAAGAAACGACTAAAAGTTTTTTGATAACCAGTATAAAATTTTTGTTAACTCCACTTCATTTTATCACCCACTACATTTAAAAATCAGAAAATGTGCATTTTTATATGCTTTATGAATTGTGAAGTAATCGACTGATTAATGTAGTGAACTGTTCAATTCTGCCGCTTAAGTATTTCTATTAAGTTGTCTCTATGTTCATGGATTTCTCACTTGTACAGAATTCAGTTATCTTCCTTGATCATAGCCATACCTAATTATAATCTATACTACCTACCATTGAAAAATGTTGCTGCTTTTTTCCTTATAACCTCACCAGAAAGCTTCCTCACCAGAAAGCAACAGCAGCATTCCTCAATGACTACCTACAACTTCCAAGCTACCGTTAATCGCAGCCTAGAAATAACAACACACATAATTAAGCATACGTAGAATAGGAACATTTTGATGCTGTCTATGTGTGAGGTCGAGATCTGTGCGTTAAATAAGTAGTAGATCGTTTGCAGGTTGTAAAAAAATTGCAACAAATAAACTGAACCCCTCGCTTGCTGTAGATGTAATAGCTGTTGCTGAATTCTCACAGTATATCTCTCCTTGATGTATTATAGGTATTAATTTTTGTATAAACAGAGTATGAAAGGAACCTGAGCCTGAACCGACAATAATAATAACAATCGATCCGGCTAGACAGCTTGTGGTAGTAGTAGAATGTAGCCAGTTATTTACGCTAAGCCAAACTAGAATAATGAAATCTTACACCCGCATTGTACCGATGTAACAAAATGTATCTGCCGACAGTAATAGTAATAAAGCCGTTTTACGTTCTACTAATTAAGATTGATTCATGATTGATCTATGTTTTCTCCACTGATGCATTTTGCAAAATTTAGCACCCGAAAGTTGGGAGCAACAAGCAGCAAGACTTACCTCCACTGATTGCCAGCGATTATGAACCACCGGCCTTTGCTGATCCACACAAACCACCTTGCGCATTTCTTCAATTGTTGGGTCGGATGGTACCATGTCATAGAAAGGAAGCTGATAGTCATCGTGCATGCCTGCAACCATTCAAATCAAATTAATATTGCTAAAAACCAAATTTACTGACTGGTCACTGGGTAAGTGATACGATGCTATAGCGTGATAATCCGTTATCTTAGCTGACTAAGCAGAAAACTTTACCTCCAACGTTGCATCTTCTTGCCAATTCCCACAGCACTAAACCAAGAGCGTACACATCGGCTCTCTTGAAGGAATCAAAGTGGTTCATATTGATTGAATCGTCCAGTACCTATTAAAATAAATTTTTAGGAATGCATGAGAAAATGGGAAAAAGTATTATTCCGTATTCTCTGTAAAGAAGAAAAGCTTTGTCTCTGTCGCAAAAAAAGACACAAAGCATGCGAAAGCATTCAATTAAAAGTGTTTCTTTCAAGGATTCTGCACTCGCTTCATCCTCATCCTCACATAAACTCCCATCAACAACACGAGTTATTTTTTCAATACAGCTTATTTCAGTCATCACTGTGTGAGTAAAATAATAATATGTGGGTTCTACTGAATAAAATAAATATCTGTTGTTGACACCTTCAAAATTTCATCCTTCCTTACTCTGTTCAAAGCATTCAGTTTACAACTTTACAACAGGAGTACACCACATCATCACCGATGCATATTGCATTACATATCAATTGCCTATTGCCTACTCAATATTCTATTCATATTTCGCATTTCCCAAAAGACCTTGAATAATTCTGAATTGAACAATCCACAGACTTTCCACGAAGCTCTTCCTTCTCCTTCAATCTTTTTTTCAGTTCATAGTTCACTCAAGGAAGATAGCATCAAGCGGTATTTTGTTCGTTCTACTTCTATCAATTTTTTTTAGAAAAGTGAAGAGATGTGCGTCAACACTTTGGAATATAATTTCCTGTGGAGTGCTAATATACGTCGGCAGGATAACCTACTTGGTTAGCTCAAAAAAAAACTTGGAAAAATATTTTTTTAAAATATACTTCTGTTTGATTTCAACTTTTTAAAAAACATTTCCCACCATGTCTATTTCATATAGCTTAACATTTTTTTGCACAGAGGATCAGACAGAGTATCAGTTTTTTAATGGGAGTCTATATTATTTTCGTGCAAAGTATATGCGCTATTTCAGATTGAGGGTGAAGATTGAGGCTTTGAATTGTTCAACTGAAACAACTTTTTTTTCCCGGCGAGACGTGTTTGACGACTACATTCATTGAATTAGTAAATGACAGATTTTGATTTTACAGTCTAGAAGTCAACCACCTGAAACAATATTATGCCTAACTAAGCAAGCGTCCTACATCCTTCTCTGCAGTAGGAACTCTTTTTCTGACAAGGTTTCCTTCTTTTCCCTCTTCTTAATATAAAAAATGACATTGCTTTTTTAGCAAGCAAACAAATCTGTGACGGGATAGAGATGGAGACGTTGACAAAACAATGCCAATTATCTAATCAGCCCGCTTCTCCCCCACCTACTCCTATCTCCATCTACTTCTCACTTCAAAGAGAAATTCGCAAATTGCCATCCACTTCATTACGCCTTCCTTCTGGAAATGATTGTGAGCCAATTGTGCTCCCATTTCAGTCCAGATTTGAGAAAATCCTTGCCTAATCTAATGCCAATTCAAATTCATGTCGCTATTCTCTGATTTTACTCAAACCTGTGATCACGAACCCACGCCATGTCAATCTCAAACAAGCAAACAGGAAAAAGGGTCGCATTACATCATGAGCAAGTACGCAATTGATTTCTTCGAGATTAAAGAGATCGCAAGATTGTGGGCAAAACGGCTCTTATTTTTTACCATATGCGATATTTATCTAACTTTGAAGTGCAAGCTCACCTCAACCCCAACAAAAATCTAAACAAAAATTATGCCTACAATTTTGTAGGATGATGACAGATGAAAACAAATTTTCATCGAAATTTAAACAAAGTAAACAAGTAAAAGCATTCAGCAGCGGCTTCTCTTTTCTCCTTTTTCTTAAGTAGCTTACCTGTATTGTCAGCTGCAATGAAGCCGAGTATGTTTTCATGTCGCAGCATAACAGTCTGGTAGATTTCAGCCTCCCGGAACCAGGATCTCTCTTCCCTCGATGAGAAGATCTTGACAGCAACAAACTCCCCTCGCCATCGACCACGCCACACCTCTCCGTAGCGCCCTTTTCACGATTTCAATTTCTAACTGAATCTGTCGAGCAATGCTCCTCTGGACCAGTAAGGGTAATCCTGTGAATTCATAAAATATAAAATTTTAGTTGCACGCACAGCCTAACATAAAATTTATATTTTAGTAGCCACTTAAAAATATTCCAGGACGAAAAAAAATTCTTTTTCAAAAGGGAAAGCAATTTTGCACATCATTCTTTTTTGATGAAATTTTATGTGGTTTTAGGTATATTGCTGTATACTCTTTACTGTATAGTGACTGTAGCATAATTTTTTTTTCGCGGACCTTCAACTTTCAATATTTTCATGAGAAAACAACATTATACATGCTCAGCTCCTTCAACAAATTGCAAACGTAAAAATTTTTATGGCAAGCCATAAAAGTTCTCTTTGAAGTCGTTTTTTCGCAGCGTCAGTAAAAAACGAGAGCTTTCGCTGTCCCCATCACATTTTTCAGAGATTTCATTTAACTTCGGTAATACTTGCCTCAACCTCTCATCTCCTTCACATTTCGCACATTTTCGCAATATGTCCACGCAAACTAAAATAAAAATTGTCCTTTCATTCGCTTCTTCTTCAATTCACTTTCAGCAGTAGTAGCTGTAAATAGTTATTAATTCTGATTGTGAGAAGCTTCCTCTCCGTCGCATCCGCACATTTTTTTCTACCTACAACCTAGCTTCAGCTACACAGGAAGGAACGGTGAAGGGCGATGCTGGAGAGGAGTCAATATCCTTTCTAGAAATTGCTAAAAAGGCGAGTCGACTTCACTTTCCTTTTGCTCAACGCAATATTGCATATTAGGATCCGCTAGAAAATTTCATCATTAGCAATAGCAACTAGCAAGCATCCCCTCCACTCGTCTATTCGCAAAAACGTACATATGCTACGAGAGAACTGAACCTGATGCAAAACGCTTTGAAATGAAAATTCTGTTTTTTATTGGTATTTTTAGCTTTTCAATGGGGGACTTTTTTTCTTCTTACGCAAAAGCGATAAACCAAAAAAAATTAGAGAGGTTTTTATGAGTTTGCCGAACTGAATTGCTCTGGCATTAGCAAATTTACTAGAGAGAATATGGGATTTGCTTATTCATTTGAGCCTAACGGCGCTTCCATTTCCAGTAGGCTACGTATGGGTAAGCCTACATGCAATTTCGGAATATCTCCTTACTTATTCTCAGGTGGCGCTCAATATCCCATCGAGAAGGTTCATGGCTCCCTACTCCCTGCAAAAATTCCATTTTAGCTCTTTTCTTCATCCCCTACAAAAAATTTTACGAGAGTTCGTTGCTCAGCCTTTTTACAAAAGGACTTTTTTCTTTGAAAAGGATTTCGCTCAAACGCACTCACATTAAAATCTATTGTCTAGGGATGAGAATAGTTTTTATGTTCATCCTGAACCAATTCAACCGCTTCGTTACTCGTTTCCCCCTACCTTTTAGTCATGAAGGTAATAAAACGGAGACGCGTAAAATTCACCCGAGAGGAAACTCTTATCCCAAAGGAGCTGTGACAGCGCTCCTGTCCCAGCTCACAGCAGTCATTAAAAAATCGAATGCGTATAGAAGTGCGAAAGAATGTGACGTGTAGCAAGTACCTACGTAATACTTCCATGATGGTAATAACCCAAAAACTCTAAAATTACAACGGAGAGAGTTCACAATTGGTAAATAATAGAGAAAAGCCATCCTAGTACATGCTCCTAACAAGTGCGCAACATTTAGCGCAGATTTAATCTGGAAATGGAAATTGCACTAAAAGAGCGAATCTTTTTTTCTCATCTTGTTATCGCCAACTAATAAAAACTCCATCCAATTAAAATTTCTCCAGCAGCGCAATAAATTGCAAAATACAAGGGTCATTACAACACTGACGGGTAGTCCTGTAGTGTGAAGTGATAATACTCTTAAAATATTTTTTATATGATTGGGGAATAGTTTAAGTAAATGGCAATTTAAAAATTTAGATAGTTTAGCGGAAAATCGACGGATGAGCACTCCACTAACTATTGGGCGAGTCCTTTTTTAGCCATGCCATACACATCTACAAAGAACAATGCAGATGTTTACGGTCAGTGCCATAAAAACTACAAAACGGAGTTTTTGAAGTTGTCAAAGAAGATCCAAAAATTCCTTCCATTTTCTACATTATTAAAAATTTAGCATTTTCCTTTTTTTTACACCGTAGGTGTAACGGTTAATGACTTCTTAGCATGTACCCATCGTGGAGCCGTATCCTGCAAAAGTAGCAGGCGACTAAAAAAAGTCGTAAATGAACTACCCGAACTAATAAAGAGATGATAAGCAGCTGCTTTCCTTTTTTACCACTCCTTCCACTTCAATTTTTCAGCGCTACTTGAGCAGTGAAAATAGTTGTCTATAATTAAGTGGGGTATAGCATATAATTTTTATATTTTGCAAAGCAAACCCCGGTGCTTCACGAAGAGCTGAAAAAAATAAAATATTTCCTGTGTTACCTGAGCCGGATCCGCTGGTGGTCATTTCCAACATCATATCTTTGAGACACGGCCCGCTAGCTTCCATCTCTGGAAGGTACGGAATCAGAGGAACTTTCTGCGTCGGGTGAAACGCTGACTTTATGTTTCTGTTCTTCTTTTGCCACAAATAAAAGAAACACATCACGACAAACGTGCAGATTACAAATATTGGTCCGGCAATAAGCATCGCTATTTCCAGCACTCCGTACTCTCTTGGCGGCTCTAAAAATACATTTTTGATGAATGAAATCTTCCGTCAATAAAACATATTTCATATTAATCAACTCTAATCATCATTTTTCATCAACCCTCACAAAACTCTTCAACCATTAATATTTTTCCCTTCAAATTATCATTTTTTTAAACCATGTAACAACGCAGCAGCCATTTCAAAATTTATTTTAGACACGTACTCTGAAAAAAGTGCTTTTTCTTTTGAAAAGCGCACCTTTCCACATTAAAATGTACCATATTAAATTTTCTGCTGCAACGATTTTTCAGGTAGCTTACGAAGATGCATTAAAAATGTAACTTTTGAAATGTGATGATTTTCTTTTCTCGAGAACACCGTACGTACAAATATTTTCGGCCTTTTTTACAAAACACTTTTTTTACTATTGGATAAGGGAGGTAGACAAAAAAAGGAGAGAGGTCATATAACTACAAAAGACGTAAATTGTTATAAGTGTTAGTAGATATCTGTTAATTGTTTTGGTGAATGGCATGCGCTACAATGTACAATGCCTACCTCAAATTCATGCTGAACGATAGATGGATGGAAGGGTAAGGACAAAGGAAAAGTACCGGTGGCCTTTGAACCCATTTCAGAAAACACAATTCTGTTATTTTTCATGCATAACACACAACACTTTTTTCTACTCGATTACCAACAAGAATTCAAAACCCTTTTGTCGTTTCACTCTTTACCAAGTCACGTTGACTTGACCCAAATCTACCAGTACCAAAATATCTTGTTTTTATTACCATTTTATTTTCCATTTTATTACTTTTTATTCATTATTACAATAGTCCACACGTCTACTAATTTTCAAAGCGGTTTATCGCCACAGCCAATTAATTAGAGCGACATTCGCAAAAAAGCAACATAAACTTAGCTTATTTGTAGCAATACGTACAGCTGAATGTATTAATTGCGTTCTAATTAGAAGCAAGCAGATTTTCAAAGCGGCGGTAGTGGCAATGGAATGCAAGCAAGCAGCTCAATTTTTTTTGCAAAGCAAGCGCAATTTTTGTTTTTCCGGTTTGTATTAATAGAAAGCAGTTAAAATACGTAAGATACTTAACTGGTTGAATATAAAATGGTTGTAAGCACATTTATAGTTTGTAAACGCAAAGCGCAGCATGTTAGTTGGAGGACAAGAGTGAAAGTACTTACATCACTTCCGTTTTACCTTTTTCATGTCGACAACTTTCTCTGATTCGGTCAATCTGGCAGTACAATCCGACTACGATTCCAAAGAACAATCACAAAAAATGTATCTGAAAACTGGAAATTATTATTTAAAAATAGTTTCAAAGGATTCTACAAAACGCATTGCATCCACACGCTGTGATCCTTTTCAATAAGGGCAATGACTTCTCATTATGGATTTCCAGTGTTATGCTATTATTGCCTATTGCTCATAATTGGACCCAATATTTTTACTTTTAGAGAGCTACATATGTGCATACTAACTGTAATCCAGAATTATTAATATGTCTGTGGGAGTAAAAAATATGAGTCCTTTTTTCGCTGCTGCGCGCCTTTTTCACGTAGTTCGTGGGGCTTCCACTTCAAACAGAAAGCTCTTTCACGTCCCACTTTCTAATTACGTACCAACATTTCCAAAATAGAAATCCCAATCCATAACTTTGTTCTTTTTACGGAGCAATTAAATTTTACTCCCTACGTCCTGCCCACAAAGACTTAAAAGTGAAAATTGACTTTTTCGATGCCATTAAATTTTTGCAAATTGTTAATAATAAAATTAATTGAAAATACTATACAAGAATATTTCAAACGAAAAACTCGTGGAGTCACCGACACAAGTAGCCAAGCTTCTTTTACAAGGTCGCACCTAGAGAACAAACTGGTGCGTGCAAAATTCAAACTGTCACTTCAACAGATTTGGTGTGACGGCATCTCTGCATCCTTAATGAACTCAAAAGCCGCGCGCCCCACCAATCTACCCTCTCAGAAGCTTAGAGAAATTAAAATAATTATTAGTCTAATGCTGAAAATGGCACGCAACAAGGAAATTGCATTTGGGTGTCTAATTGGAATGGGCAGTTTCATAATTTTAAGAGTTTTTCAGTCAGATGTGGTGCAGACGGAGCGGGACTATTGTAAGTAATTAAAAATGTTTTCAGTTTAATTTATCCTTTGTAAATTAATAAATTCAGCCGTCAATTTTGAGGTCACTGGACACAAGGGTGGCAAATCGAGGAAATCACACCTTATGCCATAATAATTCGATCCAAACTGACCATTAAAATCTAAAAAAAAACACATTTCGTGCGATATTCAGCATAAGTTATGAAGAGCATTCTCCACCCAAATCAATGATATCTCAATTAACCTGACAAGAAAACGATTCTAGTTCTAGTTCAAGTTTACAATAGTAAAACGCAAGTTACATAAGTAACCAAACATGAATGACACAACACGCCCTTGAAATAACAAAAAACAATGACTCGGCCGCATGTGCCTTAGTGTAATTGTGGCGTGATCTAATGATTACAATGTATAATTATCAAGTCAATTGGGGCCTTCGACCTACAATCTAGGCATCTACTCAGGTGGCATTAAAACTGGAATTCGTCGCAGTCTAGCCTTTTCTGAGCTGACGGAGGTAGACAGGTAAATGTGGTCTATAGGCAAACCGAATAAAACATTTCAAAAACCTGGCGACCTTTTCTATCACTAAAAAAAGTTCAACACGAAATGTGGCCATGTAATTAGTGAGCAATGAAGTAGTGCTCCTATCGTCAACCATATGGCAAAAGGTTTTTTTTATTGCTCCACTTATTTGCTCGGGTAGGGAGGAATATATTATGGTTTTTCAAAGATACAGGCAATAGACGCCATTTCGGAGAAATCAATTGCATGGTATGTAGCATCCTGAGCTACAGATTGCAAAAAACAGCACCACATGCGTCGTCTGAGATTAGAAAAACAAGAACGGCAACACCATGACATGTATTGTTTTGCATGAACATGCCAATTATTATGAGTTGCTGACGGATTCTGCATTAAGAAAGTGTTGCAATGCAGTTCTACAGAAATCAAGTTTGTGTACCGTCACAAGGACAGTCGACCTTCTTGAAGTTCTAAGTCCAATCACTGCAACAAAAATGTATCTGATTACTTTCTTTTCTTATCTGTTCCTATCGCGTACAAATACGAGAACTCTTTTGTCCTACAACGCAAGGCATATTGTAGAAGCCGAGGAGTGTTTCGTGTACTCAATAAAAGGGGGAACTGATTTCGAAATAGTTTTTCAGACTTATTGCAAAATCATTCAAATCAGTGACTACATCCGGTAGACAAATTATGTCAGCGTCTCGACTCCCGACACCGAAAAAATGACTTTCCATTTTGAAAAAGGGAGGCTTATATAGTTAGTGGTTTCTCCTACCAGTAGAACCATTTGAAATCAGTTTCAGATTCCATAGCTGNCAGTTTCAGATTCCATAGCTGATACAGCCATTTTGCATTCAGATTTAATTGAGTGTAATTGAACAGTTGATATTTCGATCTAAATCTGTTAGTATGGAATCCTTGCCCTATTAATAATTTATTACTCTGCGAATATTTGGCATATGCATTCAGTATGGACTTTGTTCAATTAATAATTGTGGTAATGGCATAACGTGTTCATTTGCTTATTTTTAACACATATTTTAGTATCTTTATCTATAGCCGCATCTGAATGCATTAAAAAGTAGACATTTCCAGTACAATATTTTTTGTCATTCAATAGTCTTCCGACTTAAGAAAAATATTGTCTGCAAAATTTTGCAAATGATTTTACACGACTTCAAATGCTGATATATGCATGGGCAACAGATGCTGTTGAAATAATTGCGTTCCTAATTGCCATCACTTTAAATGAAATTATAATTTAAAATTTGAGAACCTACGTAAGGTATATCCACACTGACAGCCGTTGGACGTCATGTCACGACAGATGATGGATTACATGATATGACATCACGTCGGCAAGTCCCACCCAGTCTCGCCCTAGAAAATGACTGACAGCAAAAAAATTACTACCTGAAAGGTTAACTTTAAAACATTCAAATTATTGAATCAATTTTTTCATATTCAGTTTCAGCTAAGCTCAACGACGACAAAATTAAATAAATTTAGGCTATACACAGTAAACTAAGTAGGTTTAATAAATATATTGTTTCAGTTGTCTGGAAGAGTTTAGCAGGAAGTTTTAATTCAACTGAAAGCGGAGAAAGTTTGCACAAGTAGAAGCTCATATACAGCGGCGTATATATAACTGCTTACATAAACTCGTAATAGTGAACAAAATAATAATTATTATTTTATCTGCTGTTCTAAAGCAAAACACGCACGGGCATAATTAGATAAAAGCAAAAAATGGAAGCGCGCGGCAGCAGCGAAGCACAAGCAAAAAGCAAGCAGCGCCTTTGCATGAAGCAATTCGTTTTTTTCACACTGGTAATCATTATAATTTTAAGCATTTTGTACCGGTACACTTTTTTATACAGTAGCTGACAACTTGCAAAATTTTACTTTACGCGAACAAGCCTAAAAATTAAATTAAATTAGCAAAACAGCAAGCAAATGCTTTGAAGCGACACCACTAATTACGCAACTTTAACGAGCCAGTGACAATCACTTCCTTTTCTGGAAGGAAGCCGTACTCTGCTTTCACATTTGATAAAACTGCAATGCTTTTTTAAGCATTGTCTTTGTGGCTCAGTTTTTACTGCCATGCTGCATATATCTTATATTTATATAGGAAATTTAAAAAATGAATTTTCTTCTTTGTTCCCCTTTTTTTGATTTAACAAAACTCTCGGTTTTGACTGCTTCACATACAACTCAAAATCAGTATTTTTATAAATCTTTAGAAATGATAATGAGGAGTAATATAGAAAAGAGAAGGGAATTTTGCTTTTTTTGAGAGAATAAAATGTTGGTCTTCCTCCTCCGCGTCCTTCTTCTCACCTTTATAATTCGGGTCGTAAATGCATTCTGGTTTCAAATCGCTATTACAGAAATCAGTTCTGCAACAATTCCGACCACTACATCCCCAGCCAATATGCTCATTATTTCTACATTGAAATGGAACATCCGGTGGGGTCAAGATCGAGTTTCCCAAACAACTGCAAGAAAAAGTGTCACAAAATTCGTACAAAACAAGGTTTTTCGGCTGAGAACTCAAAATAGATAAAGATATAAAAGGTAAAAAGTGATTGTAGAAAAACAAAACTTCTTAAATAGTAATCTTATTCAGCTAACTAATTATTTTTTAAAAATTTAACTCAGCGACTTATTATATGGTGTAGCTTCAAAAATACGGATATTTGCAGCGGCAGGATAACCATGAAAAAATACCCTTTTGCATGAATTATTTTTTGCGTAGAGTAAAAAAATCTTTTCAAAACTGCTCAAAATAAAGTTTTTTTTCGCGTAAGGTGTGCTCTAGTAATAAGTCGTACTTTTTAAGAAAGAATGATATACTTTTTTTTAAAAAAACAAGCTTGAAATATTAAAAGAAAAGTAGCTTTAATAAGACTTTTCCTCTAAGTCGCTAAAATAAAAGTTAAAATTAGGAGGGAAGCCTCAACTCTGCCAGAAGGGAATTAGCTCAAAATCACTCGAATTAATAAGGTTATTAAATTTTTCAGGAAGCACGCCTACATCAAAAACTCATGTACTCATCACATCTCCCACTTTCACCGTACTTTTACTACTAACTACTGCTCGAAAAAAATATTTTTAAAAATTATCTATTAATTTTTTTGTGTTTTTCTACATTCCCTCCATAACTATTGTAACAAGAGGGTGCTTCCAAGCTATAATTTTCGTATGAGGTCGCAGCAAGTCCTAAAGTGCAATATGGGTGTACACCTGATCAGAATAAAATTTTTGATTTTTACAGAACCATCACCATTCACCAGTTATATAGGCAGCTCGTGTTTAATGGATTAATGAGGTATAGGCACTAGAATTTTTTTTCTAATACAGCGCAATAATATTTCGCAAGTTATTATAAAATGCATCTTTTTTTATGTACACAATTCCGACTTCCTTACAAACTACGCAGGAAACGATGCGCAGTGTCAACCTTGCTATGAAAAACTCGTAAAAACTTTAAATGGCTCGTATAATCATCACATTTCAATTTTACATTAAAAAAAGTGTCATCATCGCATCAGCAGAGTTATTATGGTAAACTTCTGTCACGAAAAATACATTTTTAGTGAGACTGGTTGAAGAGCGAAAATGAGAAAATAATGAAATGGGGCCCTTAAAAAAATGATGACTGTCAAGAGCGAGTTGTTCCGACTATTTTTTTCATTTCTCTGATGCATTTTTTGTTAGGTATGTTTTTACCTGGGGGTGTTGGTTTAACATGCAGTTCTGGTTTTAATGCCTGATTACACATGTCAGCATCCCTGCAACATTTTATTACGAATGTTTCGTTCGTTTTCTGCGAGTATTCACACTGAACGGGTTTTTCTGGGGGGTACAGATCCTTTCCATCCAGGCACCTGTCATGCACCAAATTTTTTCCACGTCAACAACAAAAACTCTTTTCTCTCATTCAACTAACGGATCTCATCTCCTGCTAAAAATGACACCTAAACCTATTTATGTCACTCCATTTACTGTAAACTACACAAATTAAATACCACTCGTTTCTTTAGTCCATCCACACTCCCGGCAAAGGGAATTGGAAATACAATCTCCCTCCTCGAGTTCATCATGCCGTGCCCTCCAACCAAATTTTTAATTTTTTTTCATTGCTTTGTCGCGCTGTGTGGTCTCTCGTAAACAGCCCACATAAATGTACTTCAGCAAAGCACAAAATCTTCAAACTAATACAACTAAATAAGCCTATTCTTCTATTCCCATCACAGTTACGTCATTCCCAATCCTTTTGCAATGCTTATTTTTGGATGCGTTACTTCCACGTGTGATTATTTACAATAATAATAATAATTTGTTGGAAAATTTAATTGAGCCGTTACGATTA
>JAHZND010002798.1:0-12303 GCA_027744115.1 Acrocyrtus sp. NNG-2020
AGTTTCCTTACGTGGATAAACAGCAGAAAAGAAGTAACTTGATTTAAAGGTATTGGTCTTGACTTATTCCGGTTGAAATGCGCGTGTGTGGCCTCTTCATAGGAGATGTTGGTTTTATTGGAAAATCCATCTAACACCACGGATCCTTTCTCCCACTGAATCCTGGCTTCCGTTTTCGGAGGAGTTGGGAAGGGTAGCATTGTGTCAAGGAGGGACCGTGGCAAAGCAACAATTTTTAGTGATATGTCGTCAGGTTCAAAATTATGAAACCATTTTTCGCAAGGGTACGGCTCAACATATACAACTACCGCGCAATTCAGCTTCGGCTGACGGCTAATATTTTGGATAAGGCCTGGCTGGTTTGGATACAGTTTGAAATAATGGTCCTTATCCTTCATTTGGCAAATCATGTATTTGTCGGAGTACACTGATCCTGTCGCCATCGCTTTTCCCATAATCGAAAACAAAGTTTTATACCGATGACCGATAGTAAAACTGGGAGAGAATAATTGGGATAAGCAGTGGTTCTAAATCGTATCCTCCGAACATTAAATCATTCACAAGTAGATCCTTGTCCGCGTTCTGCACTACGTTAAGGACAATGCGAACGCTGCAGCTTTCATATGCATTCTGGTGAGGATTTAAATTTAATAAATTCTCTGTTTGTTCTAGTAAAAATGGCAAAGCGTGAATTCTGCTTAACCGAAAAGCTAGGACGAAGACGAGATAGTGGTACTAGTGGTACTTGTAACAATGCGGAGAGAAAATGCTAAACCTTTGTAACATTTTACAGCGGTTGGGATTTTTACAGTTAAGTTTAAATTGTAGCAAATAAGTGAGATATAACTCTCTTTCTATCTCTGTTTTGCAAGTGTTTGAAGCTTGAACTCGCCCCGATTACCAATGCGGAAGGGAGAATCACTAAATTAATTAAAAAATATTTGGAAAGTATCACATTAGTAGACAGCGTGGTCTGAGTACGTATCAAAAAAGTCAGCTATAGTTCCTGTGCAAGATTAGGGTACTTTTTATACTCTTTTAGACTTATATAGGTATACTAGAAATTTTATGCCGTAGAGTAATTGAAGTTTGATACGATCACGTGCTTGATAGTGGATAATCTAAATTTTAGTTTGGTCTGGCTTAAAAGTATTCAAACTGGACCGTATACTTTTGTAATAAAAATGACCAATGGCTAACGTTTATTTCATTACGTTAGGTACTAGGTACATTTTGGTGATAGGAAAATTATCACTCTCGTAATAATAGCTGAGGTAGCACAAACAGCTACCCCATCCAATGTCTCCTTCAAAAATGAGCCCGTCTTATTATACTTACCGTTGGAGGAACCCTGAGTTCAACGCCATTCTGAAGGGTCACCATCAGTTATGACTTGCTGTGTTCTGAATTATTATCGCCAAAGTGCCGTACATATACTACTGAATAGAATGGAAAGAGAATCCAAAGTGTAATTTAATATTTAGTTTAAAAATAATGAAATCTGAACTTAAGATTGAAGCTCTCTCCATCTTTCCGACTCTCCATCTAATCATCAGTATTACCACATTAAAATCTTAAAAAATCAATGGCAGAGTTGTCATTAAAATAATTTTTATAGCATCCCAATGACATTAATGTTGAAACGGGCAGAAGTCTAATTTTTTACTGAATTTAAATATCGCCAATCCTATAAACCTAAAGCGAATAATATATATATATGAGTGCCCCATCGCATCAGCATCCAAATCACACCGTGAGAATTCTACATTCCACATGTCGCTTATAAATGATTGGAAACTTTGTAGACTTTCATAGCCAGGACGTACTATATTTATGTAACTGGCAATTTACTGATCTATTGTAGATACATGCGATAATGGAAAACGAGGACAGTAAAGACAAAGATAAAAATAAATTGTAAAACAAGATAATTGACGTACTAAAATATTTAAAATTGGTTTTACAATCACGCACGCGAATTTAACGGGTTTCTGGAGAGGAAAATAAACACGAAACGTTTTTCCATTTACTTATACTTATCAGTGGACACGCTTAATTTGCAAAACTATCACGCAAAATCCAACTTACAAATTACTTTCAAAACGTAAAAGCTAATCTGAAAATCATTATATTGCTTTCTGTATCAGCAATTAAACCGACGAGGACGAGTAACAGTACAACAATTCTAGTGCCTGGTTATAAAGCTTTGTTACTGTCTGCTTTCTTGCTTGCCGGATTGTGAACGCAAAAATTTTATTTTGAGGAGAGCAAGAATACAAAAAATGTTTCCAGTTACTAATTTTATTGTCTTTATCCTAATGTTTAGCCTAATTCCCGTCAGCGATGCGTACCCACTTCTTCCCACTTATGGAAGTCTTAACTTACGGCATCCACTTGGAATATTTAGCGAATGCACCGTCCATATTGTAATGAATTTAATACCAAAGCAGAACCTGCCAGAGGCAAGTAACATTAGTAAATGTATACCATTACCTGTTTCAAATGAAAAATAAATTTGTAGACTATTCAAGTTAGAATAGTAGTTCAATCTGTTGCATAATTATGTTTTAGGTTTTCAAAGGGCTGGGCGAATTTGATTTGGGAACAATGCTCGAGTTTCCGGTTGTCTTCTCCTCTTTCAAATTTACGGACGTTACTGACGCGTACTCTGCTGAAAAGGATAAAGTTGCACAATGCAACTCGAGGAACTACCATTTGGAAAAGGGGAAGCAGTTACAAGTTAAGTATCGCCTCCATATAAAGCGAACATGTTCCGTCCTTGTCTACATCGATCCCATCAACTGTCACAGCTGGAGACTTACCAAAGAGAATTACTACGATGTTAGTACAAATATACGCGCGTTTCCATTCTCGATATTTGGATCTCTGTACTCTAGTCTCGACGACAGCTACGACTACAACCGAGAGGTGCTTATCAAAGCGCAAGTATTAAAATCAAGTATTTTTGTCGCTAATGTGCGGTGGCTGCCACTATCCAATCTTAAGATGATGGATCCACTTCATACGTTGACTAACCACCCATTTACAATTAAATCCTTTCCGACGCCACTGGTACTCCTTGCGGACAGGAAGTTGGTCCATGCCGAAAAATTCGAGATTGCCGTCAAATACATGGCCGTAGCCTGTAAGGACTTCGCCCCAGCATTCAAAGTGTGGCAACGAAGGTGTCAATCCAAAATTTATAACAAATTTTACGGCTCCTTTGAAACTTGTTTTGCACCAGTTGCTAATGCTCATCCTCCTCAGTTTATACTGACATCCTCAATAGGCCCAAGTGATCACCATAAGTGGACTGTGTCATTTCTAGAAACCGCTCTCATGAACTGTCCCGGTCCGTTTTTGCTCATTAAAGGGGCAGCGGCAGACTACATTGCACAGCGCAAGGAACTGCCTTACGAGAAAATTCAACTGGACATATACAAATACAGCTCCCTTCAGCAGTGGCACGGAACTCTGACGGAAGGTGACCTTGACCGTATCATGATGGCTCTGGCTTTCCCAAACAGCACCCAGTACACTTACTACGCGGTAGTTGATACTCTCATGGCAAACACCGCTCCAACTTTTAGCTCGGAGACGGATGTCACTCAGTACTCTGAATTCGTCTACAGTGATTATTTTCTCGACATCCATTTCATCACGTGCATTCCACCTCGCCCCATTAGCACATTTTCCCTCCACGGCTACGTTTCCGCATTCGATCTGCCAGTGTGGATTTCTGTATTTGTTTTTGGGATTGCAACAGAAATTATTTTAAATGTAAGCGGTTACCTTTCTTTATCATTTTGCAGTAAGTATGTCCCTTCCAGTTTCCCATCGTCGGTTAAGGAGATTCTCCTCCTTTCAACCAAGTTCAGCTTCGTATGCAATGTGCTCATGTTCCAGTCCGTGAACACTACTGGAAAGTCCAGGCTAATTTGTGGCGTATGGATTTTGGTAGGGGTGGTACTATCCAATGCATATCTTGGCAACAATATCAACGACTTGACAGCTCCTCTCCCAAAAAAAGGATTCGAAAGTGTTGACCAGCTAATCAGCAGCCAGGTGCATATCCACTCAAAGCCGTTAAAAGTCTACGAAAACAAATATCTGCACTATCACTTTATGACGACTAAAGGCGCAATACTTTTTGTCAATCGCGAGTTTGGTAAGATTTGAAAGAAGCAGTTTAATATCCACTACCTTTTCTTTTTTCAAAACAAAACAATATTTCTTTTTCTGATCGAATAACTTCCCAACTTTATAGGAATTAGATATTTTCTGAAGAAAATGTGGATGGTTGCAGCCTCATTCACGATTTTCGCAAGAGAATACATTCACAGAAAACTTCAGTTCAGTGATTTGAAGTCAGCCGAAGAGAGCTATTTAAATGTTACCAAATCGATGACGCCATTTCACAAACCTCCGAAATCCTGGACACAATATTCCAGGATGAAGGAAAAGGACTACATAATTAACCAACTGAGTATCTGCAAGAAACAAGCATTCGTGGACACTCTCGAGAACACTGAGATTTTTAAATTGAAGCTGCAGAAGAAAATCCTCAAGGGATTAGCAAAATCCGCAGACTCACCAAAGCTTTCAGAGATAGTAACCGCCGGAAAGAAAGAGTATGGAAGGGCACTCATGTACTGGAAATTCCAGCAAGTGCAGCTACCCGTTCAAAAGTTCTCAACACGGATTAGATCTTTATTTCATTCCGGGATTTTTGCACTTTGGCGACGCTGGATGCTGCGCGTAAACACATGGAAAGATAAAGTGTGGGTCGCTCAGTGGGAAAATCATCTGTTCGTGCCTGTGTCATTGACAAAGGGAAACACGGCGGTTATGTTCATCCTACACGCTGTACTCCTCGTACTCCCCATGATTGCATTTTTGGTCGAGATTCGGAGCAAAATTTGTATCTTTTTGAAGCGCGTTTGGGTAAGCTTGAATTTTGCATTTTAAAAAATTAATTCATTTCCACCTCGTGGTATAGAAATTCACGTCATCATTCTCTTACTTATAGCGGCGCATAAAATTACTGATCCTTCTGAAAACGAAAGCTATTAGTATTCCAGCACCTAAGCCACTAAATCTGCACGATGACATCGACCTGGCTACAAGCTGGAAAAAGTTCAGGACAACATGGAGCAATTATGAAGTAGCAACTGGGACTAATAAGAGGAGTGGAGAAGTCCGAGTAGCCCTGTTCCTAAGTGCTGTTGGCGAGGATGGAGTGGCGCTATACCAAGGCTTCTCCTGGAAGGAGGATACTGACAGAGAAGATATTGCGAAAGTGCTGGAGCAATTTGAAACTTACTGCACTACAAGGAACGTGCACAGAACGAAAGCGGAAGGAGAATTTGTGAATATGTATTTGTCAAGTCTACGCGAAACTGAGGAAAGTTGCGACTTTAGCGATATTGACCAGAGATTACGGGACCAAATAATTTCTGGAATCAGGGACGATGAAGTTCGTGAGTCTTTGCTATTAGAACCGCAACCGGATTTTCATTTGGAGGAAGTAGTGGAATTAGTTCGTTCTAAGGAAGTTACATGCTCTTTGGACGAGCAGAATATTCATTGTTCATAGGTAAAAAATGGCTAGCAGTACAGTACGGCATAAAGAAAATACAAATCTAGAAAGGTAAGCATCATAAAAATTCTTATGAGTCAAGGGGCAATCTAAGAACTGTAAGCTATAGTTAACCTACTTCTACTATATTCATTACCCTGTATATTTATTCCTGTAGCGAATTTGGCCCTTGTCAAGTAACTTTTTTCATAGACCAAGCGCAAGCATAATGAGCCTTTTACAAGCTTTGTTGTGTTCCCTCTTTACCATTTTAGCATACTTCTACTCTGTTTGCTCCCATTGCAATGTAAGCGGGGCTAAACAGTGCACCGCATTTTTGTGCTCCTGTCATCTGTGCATTTTGTCATTTGTAGGGGCTGGGCTGTTGCTTCAGCTGCAGCTTCACATCATATGTTTTTTGTTTTGATTTTCAGTTGAATCAGAATCGCCCTTGAGTTAAAAAAATGAGAGGAAGAAATTATAATTTAAATTTAACATTAACAAACTAAAATGGGTTTGAACATTCAAGAAAATAGAGTAAATTTAAATTTTAATACCGAGGGATGTTGCTTCATCTGTCTGAAGTGCATTCGTGGAAATGTGAAGAGTAGTGGCCTAATACTAAACTCTAATAAAAATGAAACTAGTGACGATAATAAGTCCCTTTTGGCTTTATTTCGATACCTGAATATAAATCTCAAGGAGACAATACCAAATTATTCGAAATCAGATGGGTGTGATGTCACAGTTCTATTATGTAATGATTGTTCAGAAATCAATGGCAAGGTTCAGGAGTTAGTAAAAGAGATCGAAGTTGCGAGGATGAAGATTAGCTACCAGGTAAACTTCATTCACGAGAAAATGAGCGACGCGGGAAGGACGCCAAGTAGGATGATTCGATACAACCGGAGAATGACAAGTAGCAATTCTGCTTTTAAATTAACCATGGCTACATACACTGATAGTTTGCGAAAACAACTTTCGAACAAATGTAAGTCTTTAAGAAAAAACACATAGTATTTTAAGTGTTTAGTTTGGAAAAATTATTTGCGGAACGCTAAATTGAGTATATTATACTATAATAATTTTTGAAATTATTTTAAAGGCGGAAAAGTTTTGTCAAAATCTCAACATAGAGTAGCAGTTTTCAAGATGGAGTCTAATGAAACAGAAAAAGTGTCGTTCTCAGAGATGGATATTGAACGTTTTACTAGGAACAAGACTGTAAATACTGGAAATAAGTTTAAATGCTCAATTTGTGATAAAGTTCTTACAAATGTGCAGTCTCTTATTGACCATATTCGACATGAACATATCCGGAAGTACAAGTGCGGCATTTGCGATGCCTCCTTTTCTAATTGCAAGGATGTAACACGTAACAGATCACCGAAACTCTGTGCACTTCGAAATACGATATCTCTGTGACATTCCCGGGTGTTCGAAGAAGTTTCACAAACTCTGTAGATTGAAGACACATCAACGAACTGATCACCCAGGAGTGAAACCTCCTACCGCCAGAATGACAGTGAGTGATGTAAGCAATGGAAATGAAATAAAGTTTATTCCATCAATTTCACTTTCAATAAAAGCAGCCGATGCGGAATATGTGGAAAAAAGTTTACGACGGTAGACCGAGTGCGAGAGCATCATAAAATTGTTCATCTGAGAATTCGAAATTTCCCTTGTGGCATTTGTAAAAAAATGTTCAGCTATGAAAATGACGCCAGAAGGCATCGCAACGCAACTCACCATCGCATTCGGATTCATTGCGATGTTCCTGGATGTAAACAAACTTATTCGTATATCAGTTCATTAAAAATCATCAGAAAGCAGTTCATCCTGAGCTGTATAAAGCCAAATTTCAAAGCAGTGCAAAGGACTCTGGCTCGAATGACATCTCGGAACCAGCAACGCCGGCTGCTTACTTTGTTAAGGAGGAATATGTTGAACATGCAGAGGAGTATGTCATTTCTGAGTAGTCCGGTGTAAACTGAAGAGGAATATACTTGTGGTGACTATGTACTCCGTAGTCCGTGTGAAATAGAAAAGGCTTGAACAATTTAATTTAATGTCAAAGTTGAATTATAACTCAGCAAATTTTCTTTGTGCTAATTTTTAATAACTGTTCGAATTCTCACTTTCCCGTATTCGAAAATAGGAAAAAGGTTGTGGATTTAAATTATGTTAGATACATAAAATATACATACTTAACTCGTGTAGCTGGGCACTATAACTGATGAATATAATAAAAAAAATAGCAGACAATGCAATTTTCATTCAAACAATCTTTTACGACCTAATATTAAAATTTAGTAGTACATATTGACCTCATTGCTTAGTTGTGTACCAACACATTCTGAAAATCAGCCATCATAAATATGTTTTTCGTTATTACGATGATACTCGAGAAGACACACATAATTACCAAGGGGCGTGGTGCATTTTGCAGTAATAATGTGTACAAAGTAAAGTCGAGCTATGATATCGAAATGCCTTCATCAAAATTCAATTTTATTACTTTCACTTTTTCAGTATTCTAATTCTCTACCGTTCTTTTTATTTCTTTCACCCGATTATTAATTAGTATTTTGCGTGTTGTATGTCTACAAATTCGGAAATTTAGCAGAAGAATTGTAATTACTCTTCCTATAGCGAAGTTTGATGTATTTTGGGTATGCATAGTGCTTCACCACGCCCTACCCAACCTCATGAGACCTGTCCATAAAATTCCCAAGGGCAAAATGTATAATTAATTTTTAGTGGTATGCTGTTAGGTTATATTGTTAGTGTACATGGTGTAACCTGGGATAATGTATTCCACTACTGCCCACTATGCTTAAGAGTTCAGACTTGACTTCTTTGTTTGAGACTGTCAATGCCTAATAGCATTAATTAAAAGCCAGGCGGACTCTTGTAATTAGTGTGCAGAATTTTCACTTCACTTACTGTACAAATGACATTTAAACCTGACGGATACATATTTGTTTCAGTTGCATCCACTGTGGAATGTAAAGAACAGAAAAAATGGTGTCAACGGCAACGGCTCACTTTTCTCTTTCAATGGCAATTTTCTTGACAATTTCATTTTTATATTTTAACCGAGTTACGTAAGTGGACATTTTTTGCCTACTACATTTAGTATTCATAGACGTAGACTTTTTACTAATTTTAACGTAAAATAGATCTATTGAAAATAAATGTCTGTCGATAAATTCAGGTTGCTTAGTGCATCTAAAATTATAAAAATTTCCGACGTTGAGCGCGAGGCCGATATAGATGCGGTTTTCACATTACCCCAACTGGTCCCCTCAAGATCTAGACGTTCAGTTGGGTCCTCCAGTTTAATAGAGATGGAACTTCTAATTCCTTCTAATTACAGTATTCATGAGCCTCCTCCTGCTGGTGTAAATGGTAATTTTATTTTCTTTGCGGATATTTGCTGAAAAGTTGACAATATTAGGTAATATAAATTTGCAGCTGCCCCGTTCAAGCAGCTAATTTTTTAAAATATCGTTAACTGATAGGTGTCCCTGCACAGGTACACTGTTCCGTATTTATTTTAGGTATTCACGGAATTAGTGAAGTGGATGAGGTAAGTACTGTCTCCTGATATCATCACTGGTGTAGTATGGCTTCGGCCGCTAGCGTTTCGATATAAATCGTAATTTTATATTTTTAACGCTAACAGGAACTGAGCATGGATATAGATTTGCGAATGTATTGGAAAGACACTAGGCTCCGTCATTTATCTATTGGAGGAAATGTTCTTGTCCTTAATCCGGCTCTGCTCGACAAGATATGGCACCCAGATATTCATATAGGTACACATCCACAGCCCCTTAATTAACCGTCTTGGCTATCAAATTACCCGACTTGAAAATCTAACAGAAATTATTTTCATCCTGAATTTTAGCCCATATGAAGAGCGTCTCACAACCTAAGCTAATTTCACAGCCAGCTTCATTGCGTATCGGATCAAATAGTAGCCTGCGGTACTCTACAAGGTATACTGATTGACAAATAATTAGGTTGAGTNACCCGACTTGAAAATCTAACAGAAATTATTTTCATCCTGAATTTTAGCCCATATGAAGAGCGTCTCACAACCTAAGCTAATTTCACAGCCAGCTTCATTGCGTATCGGATCAAATAGTAGTCTGCGGTACTCTACAAGGTATACTTATTGACAAATAATTAGGTTGAGTATGTACCTATGCATAAAGCTGACATTTGAAGTTTTCCTTTTATTTCAGGATTACTGTTACAATAGCTTGCCCAATGGATTTCTACTATTACCCTGCAGACACACAGCAATGCAACTTGGATATGAGAAGTTGTAAACAGATAATAAAGTTTATAATTAAGTAATTAACTGATTAAACTGATACCGTGATGAGTGTCCTCACAATTTTTTGTTTATTTTAGATGCGTACACTAGCAAAATCTTAGTTTTAAATTGGTATGGAGGTCGAGGCGCTATGTTTAATAAGCCTCTTGTACCTATATGTATAAAGCTGACATTTGAAGTTTTCCTTTTATTTCAGGATTACTGTTACAATAGCTTGCCCAATGGATTTCTACTATTACCCTGCAGACACACAACAATGCAACTTGGATATGAGAAGTTGTAAGCAGATAATAAAGTTAATTTTGTAATTAACTGATACCGTGATGAGTGTCCTCACAATTTTTTGCTTATTTTAGATGCGTACACTAGCAAAATCTTAGTTTTAAATTGGTATGGAGGTCGAGGCGCTATGTTTAATAAGCCTCTTGTACCTCATAGCGTTGGTGTTTCCTTGGGCGGAATGCAAAACTTCATGACTAGAACCACCTCCGGTTTGTTTACTAATTTTTAAAACTATAAGATAATAAATGCTGCTTTATATTTACTTGCAAAAAAGAGTTGGCACTTTGCACCAAAAAATTGAACTGAAATTTTGCAATATTGGGGAGCTAACTTTCTCCAAATGAATTTAGGTAATAGCTATTCACTTTTTAGGAAACTACTCCGTCATTCGCGCCACAATTATACTACGTCGGAAGCTAAACTACCAACTTATCCAGACTTATTTACCCAGCACATTATTCATCGTCATAAGCTGGCTGAGTTTCCTCGTCCCATCGGAAACGATTGCAATCTGCATGACTACCCTATTCAATCTCATTGTAATGTTTGCTGCTGTTACGTACGAAACATATCAAGAAGAAATCCAGTTATTCCTTGCCAAAAAACTTTAGCTGAAGTTGAATCAAAATATAACTGCCTATGCATTACTTATGTTGGTTGACTTGACAGACAAAATACTCCAACTGTAAGCTACGTGAAAGCTCTGGATATCTGGATGGTTACTTGCGTAGTTTTCGTGTTTCTGATTCTCGTCGAGTACGCCATTCTTCAAAGGTACGTTCTATTACAAAAAACGAACTTTCTTTCCCTTTGTTTCAATTAATTGAAATTCAAACAATTTTAAATTTAGGGTAAAGAGTGAGCAAGTCAAGGCCAATAATGTTGGAAACGGAAAAGAATGCAAAACTGTCAACCTAGAAGAAGCTGAGGATAGCAAGGGTAGCGTGTCGTCTCAACCAGGATCACTTACAAATCCTCTTCCTTCTTCACTAGGAGGTCTTACTGCGGAGACACCAGCGGATAAGTTTCATCTTAGCGCAGAAACAATCGAAAAGTATACTGCCGTTCTGATTCCAACATTATTTATTATCTTCTGCTTTATGTACTGGCGGTGGTTGCTTAAAAATGCGGACTACGTATATTAAGTATTAATATCATTAAAAACAAAAACTTAAACAATCTTCAAAAACTAAATTATTATCTTCTGCTTTACGTACTGGCGGTGGTTGCTTAAAAATGCGGACTACGTATATTAAGTATTAATATCATTAAAAACAAAAACTTAAAAAATCTTCAAAAACTAATAGCGTTTATTGAAGCGCTTTTCTGGAATTTTTGCATTTTGGTATGGGGTTTGCTGGTCGGTATTCTACTAAAACCATTCATTTTTTTCGGAATTTAATCCAATTCCTAAACCAAACTTTTTCAAAGGGTTATCAGCTTATTCATAACCGTCCATTTATTTTTAAATCGGTAGAAAAATTTGGACAGGATAACCGGAATGGAAAGCGGCTGCGGTTCGTACTTCGTATCCTCCAAACTCAAAACGAATCCCGAAATAGTCTAAAAGCTTATTAGTATTAGTATACAAAAAATGTACTAATTCCGAATTTCAAACAATTATATACCCATCGTACTATCGCCAACAAGGTAGCAATTAATATGCTTAAACTAACCTGTTTACTCTTCAGAACTTCGTTAAGGACAAAGTCGAACGCTGTAGCTTTCTTATACGTTCACATGAGGGCTCAAGTCCAGCATATTCCTTGGCTTCTCATCCAATAAAGGCCAACTGTTTGCTCTACTTAACAGGAAAATTATGCTAAAGCAGTAAAACTGCGAACATAATCCAAACGTTAACCCAAGCAGCATTTTAAACCAAATGGAAAGCTAATCCTCTTATTCTGTTTTTACACTTTACAATCTCTTATAGAGTTGAATTTGTGTAGCTGACAGCAGTAAAATATTTTGAAAGTGTTAGTTCCGTCCAATTTCAATTTCGCAAATGTTATCTTTTGGAGCTGTGTTTGTTCCAACATTGATTATAAAGTACAACAGTTCGGAATTCGGATTGTTAATCAGTGGGAAAGCAAAA
>JAHZND010002799.1:0-21566 GCA_027744115.1 Acrocyrtus sp. NNG-2020
TTAGATGTCCATTGCGTGTTATAATGAAACCAAAAAAGCAAATTTTACTTTCCCATTAGAAATGCACTAGGAATACAGGGAAAGTTAAGTAAATGGACGGAGAGGGAGAGACAGGACAATGGACTGGTGACTGGAGAGAGTGCACGCAGAGAGCAGTGCCAATTTTATGGGACATTTATGAAGCTACCTGGAGAGATTCCCCATTCAAAATTGTTAAATGGTTTGTGTGTGAATATTTTTTAAAAAGGAAAAAATAGCGGAAGATGGCCCATTTAGAATAAATAAGAGACATCGAGACATGGATATAAAAATTAGCTATAAAGCTTTTTAATTGGATTTGTTTGTGGGTGGTCTCCCGCAGATTGACAGTTGACAAGCTAGTTGCAAAATTTACCGTTTTCGTTGAGTAGCCAATCTTCCTTTCTTATTTATTTTTTAATCTCCGCGACTAGTCTTAATTGTGGAAATGCACATTACTATCTGTAATGCAAAAAGTCAACAAAAATATTATTTTACCGTTCCGTGAGTGAAACCGTAGGAAGAAAATTTTCAAAAATGTTTACAAAGACGGTATGCCATAGAGAAATGCAAAAATGAGTTGGATTTCTGTACATAAAGAGGATATCTAAAAACTGAAACGAATTCTAGTTGCATTTTACCTTGTACCACCCATTTCAACACGATTTCTCCCTCCTTTCTTCTTGGTGAAAGTAAGCCGCTCGAGGGGAAAGAGAGGATGCTGCAATTCCCCATCCTCTTCTCACCTATTTCAACAACCGAGCGAAGTAGCAAATACCCTATTGACTTACTAATTCGCTTTCCCCCTTCACTAGAAGTAGAACAGACTCTGGCTGATTTACAGCTCAAACAAAAGGAAGTAAGCCACTATCAGCTTGGCTACTAACGTGCAGCTGTCAACATTCTGTATTGATTAAAGGATAAATTTTGTTTAGGCGCGCGAGGCATGAGAAAATGTGTTCGTGCAGACGGCACAGCCACAGGCAATACAAGATAAAGAAATATACTTACTCTCTCTTATACAATGCAAACAGCGTTTTTCTGGAAATGGGATGGTTTGAAAATATCGATCGGTATGTAGTAGTAGTTCAGCCAGCCATCATCACAGATTTCTCCAACTTTCGTTTCCTTCCAAAAAAGATTTAATCTGAAAGAGGAGGATAGTGGCGGCGTCGAATCTCGTTGGGTATGGAAATGAAAGCATTAGCTGTCAGAATTGATTTTCGGGGAAATATCATATCGCAACCGCTGTGTGGTTTTTCTGTGTCATTTTCTATGCAAAGACGGCACTCGGGCGCTCCATCAACACTGACTTTGGATTTATCTTTATCTTTATCCCATCTCCCAAATCCCCACTCCACTCACCGTTCTTTTTTGCTCGGGAGTGAAAGTGACAACGAGATAATGAAGATACGGCAGGGATATAATTTACTACACCCTCCTTTGCCACTTTCCCTTTGCTTCTATGGAATAAAATTTAGTGGAGTAAATTAGCTAGGGTGACGTCCTTTGTGAAAGTACCTTTACCTTTCAGCTAGAAAAACGGGTCGTTCACGTGAAGCTATTATTGAAAGACTGAAAGGCTTCATCTTTTCCCAGAGTGAAAGTTCATCTGAGGCTCAGTCAAGTCAAAAGCATTCTTTACCGCACCACAAAAAAAACTTCAATTTTCTCCTTTCTGTTGGCTTTTGGTTTTGAGATGGAGTAAATATATACCTTTCTTAGCTTTGCAAAATGGTAGCTGTCGTGGGCTCTGATCCTCCCATTATTATCGGGCTAAAAGAGATAAGAAAAAGTTTTATGGAAGAGTAACCACTTTTTGTCGCTACCAGCTTCTTCTTCTACTCACATCAGAGCATCGGCTCTAAAAACCCTAATTTTTCTTGTCTAGAAAAAGGACTCATCTTTACTCAATCTCAAGTGGAGTAACTCGTCAAAAAAATAATCTTGTTCGAAAATGTGAAAAGTCCACTTTTGGAAATGCTCAGGGATGAGCAAACTGCAACAGATTATGCTTTAGTGTGAGCTTCGTTTCATTTATTTAACTATTTTGCCACCAAAAGTCAAAAGGATAAAAAAAATCTTGCAAACTATACTCTTCTTAATTACGTAGTGTCAGACTTGACGGTGCCACCGGCTTTGTCACAATCCATTTCTGATAATATTCTCGATTATGTTCGCTTTCTGTTTGTGATTGGAACGGAGATAAGAGGATCGGTTAGTGATAGTAAACTGCACTCATTTTTATGTGTCCGCAGAGACCCATTTTCATTATACAAATTTACTTTCACTCTTACTTACTTCCTTTACTTTCCCCCCACTTTCACTTTTCCTATTCCTTCGAAAAGCGTCAAATTACGTGGTTTGCGGCGTGATGCGTGATTAATTTCACGGGAGAAGCGGAGGTGGAATAAAATGCGAAAGCGTAAAATGTCACTGGCAGACTTTCTTTGTTTAAGCTCCCTCGTCAAATGCAGGCCAGTGAAGTGTGGCAAATCCGTAATTCCACATTTAAAATTCCACAGCGCATATTGCTCGTAAAAGCTGCTTTTTAGCTTGTACTTGTCTAGATTTTGGCATCATTCTATCGAGTCCCATCACGAATTCATTACTTTCCCAATTNTCATTACTTTCCCAATTTTCGTTTTTAATTTGACTCTGCTTGCCTCCTTTCCCAGCTTTCCCATAAGACAGGCACTCGTTCCTCCCACGCATAGAAATTCCCCACTAGAGCCAAATCAAAACAGTTTTATGCAACTAACGAGCACTTGAAAATATCCGGCTCATTCCCTACAGGAGAAATGTCTTCTCAATTACTCCAAAATATAATTTCCTACTACCGCTTCAGTAGACATTTTTAGTTTTCCGTGACGTTGCAGTATAACTCTAATTGGATTAAACGGAGCTAGCCCCACTCAAAATAAATATTTTTTGGAAGGACGCCACGCAAAAAATATAATTCCATGTCTCTCTACAAAATATTCATCCATTTATCTCATCAGCTCAGTGGGAGTGCTAGCAGCTGGACCTGTAGATAGGAAAAAGCGGGAAGTGGAGCGCTTCCAAAGGAAAATAAGTTTAGTGAAATTTTTCAGAATTTTTGCGCTTTGGAAAGTACAGCGGCACTATTTGTAGTCTCCGCCAGTCTAAAAAGCAATATAAAAGCGGGATTTTATTGTGCATTCTACTCATAATTCATTTTGTCCTCTCCAAAAAAGGAAGCAGTTTCTGCTCCTGCTTCTGCTGAGACGTCCAAGCTCATTCTTTATCCTCTTCCTCTTCCACAGCAGTAATAATAAGTTCATGTTGTTGGTCTGCTCAATTGTGCAAAACACCAAAAAATAATATTTGGACTGCACCATATTTACTTTTTCTTTGCCTTTGCCCAGAATTATTTTTTCCAGCTTGGAGTGCAGGACAGTCTTTTTCAAAAAAAAAAATTCTCCGCATTAGCCAAATGATGGGGAAAGGAAAGTAAAATTACTGTTGCAAACGGCCACTTTAATTTTTTTACTATTTTATCCGTCAGAGTTTATCTTCCTTCTCGAAAGTAAACTTTTTTTCCCAGCACCAACCAAACTCATATCATTATCAGTTAATTTTTTTGGGTGCCCTGGCCTGGCCTTACTTGGCAAAAGTTTTTTTAAAAGGTTTTTTCAATAAATCTTTCCTTCTTGGATACCCTCCTCCCATGTTCATTACCGTAGCTCTCCGCTAAAAAAATCTTCCCATTTTCAGAGTTCATTTACAAAGTTTACAAATTAGAGTCTATCCCTGGAAATAAAAAGTTGGAGAGCGGGAGCGTGAGTGCTCCGCACACTGAAATCTCTTCCAAATAAAAAAAAAACTTTGTTTTCCGCTGCTGAGGTAGCGGTAGCACATTTCCAAGTGTGGAATGGAAAGTGCTTGTTTTCCACTCCAAAGTCGGCTACATCTGTGTTGGGTTAGCCTGTTGGTGCTCCACTCCTAGTCCTAGTTTACTGCCTTTCAAGTACTTCCATTGGAATGGCATCTTGATGACTCCAGTTACCCGAACAGCTTTCCCCATTTTATTTTTCCTGCTAATTGCTCTTGTACCGGCTTACAAGGATAAATTCTCTATTCCGTTCCCACACATTTCTGTTTAGTGCTTTTATGTTTGGAACTCCAATAATTTTCAGTTGGTATTTATAGTACTGCAGCATTCACACTTTTTCTATTGTTCTAAGGCAGGATCAAAATCGTGGGAAAAAATCTGTAATGTCCTCATTCCAAAAGTGCTAATGGGACAACCAAATGGAGACATATGGGCGGGACGATACTGCAAAAAAAGTTGAATAGGCAAAATCGCAAATGGAAAATTCGAGAAGTGCTCTGAAAACGCCGCAGGTGCGCTTAAGTACAGTAACAAATGGAATGGAAGCGGATTTTCCTTTATGAGCTCAGCCCCATCTCATTCCCTATTGGAAAGAGAGATACGGCTTCATGCTGGGACAGATATCTCGTCATTGTCAGCATCCACAGCTTTCATCGAACTTTTTCCCCGGAGAATTCTATCATGGAAATATACGAACGGAGAAAAAAGCTGCAAGGGCAAGTTTACATATTTCTTCTAACCACCAACCGAGTATAAGAAGCTTTGCACGTGTTCAAGATAAAAAAATATGTGAGGTAGTGCCTGAAGCACTCGCGCCATTTCCAGTTCTACTCCTCCTTCGACGGATTTTACGACCTCACTTGTAAGACCTTTTTTTCTCTTGGGTTTTAAGAGATACCAAAAATGTAATAAAATAGTAGTGAAAAGTGTATCACCTTCCAGTACATCACCCATCCCATCCTCCATCCTCCCCCGAGCATTTTATTAGAGGGCACATGAGCAGTCGCGGGAAAGAAAGTTTTAGGCACTCGATCCTCTTCATTTATTCTAAGTGATGCGCTCAGTCCCTTTCCACTTTTAAGCTAAAATACATTTTCAGAAGACGAATCTACTACAAAAGCCTTTTTTCGTTGTCCTACTTTTTCCCTTAAAATGTAGAGAAAGCGTAATAAGGAAAAGGAGGCTTTCTCTGGGAAAAAGAGAAAGCGGAGGGGATACATCTTTTTTAGGCTGCGACGCAGTTACAAAATAATTTTGAGATGAACTGGTGCGGAGTGCGGTGTGCAGAGTGATAGAGAGGGGAATGGATGATGAAAAGGCCTTCGGAGATCTCACTCTCCTTTCAATTCATCTTCATTTTGAGAACGTTTCTTTTGCTAGGATCTCAGGCTGCAAGGTAAATGGATGAGCTTTATGATCCTAGGTTAACCTTAATAAAAGGAAATGAGACGAAAATTGAGCTTTGAAGAAAAAGGAAGTAAGCTTTGTTGATATTCCGGCAAAATATTGTTTTCTGTTTTCACTGACAAGAAAGTATCCTCTTCCTTTGCAGATCTGTGCATTGGCTTTGAATGAAGAAAAGGAAATAATTTGTTGCAAAAGTAGAACCTGTCTCTCATTATGACCGGTTTCCTGGTACGTTTTTCAGCTTTCCACGAAGAAAAAGGAAGTTGTAACTCGTAGCAAATTACACTTCTTCTCTTCATCGTCTTACAGCCGAATAAGAAGAGCCCCCTTAAGTAAAAAAATATTCCTGCTGTCTTTCTTCCGTTTCCTGTTCGCTCGTGTGATTTCTTACAACGGAAAATAGTCCTCCCTTTTTCATTTTTTCTTGAAAATAGTAAACAGTGAGCGATAGTAGTGAACTGAAAAGAGTTCCTAAAATTCTACAGGAGGACAGAAAAGTAAACAACGGACTTGTGCTGGCGCTCCACATTCATTCGCCGGACTTCCTTTTCAGGAAAAGTCTGAAACTTTCTCCTTTTCTTTTTCTTTCCTTTCCGGTTTAGGTGCACGTACATAGATGTATCCAGATTTCAGCTTTAGCGAAAAGCCAAAGTCGAAGAAAGCAAGAGAAATAGAAGGAAGCTGAAGTAGCGGAAGAAAATTGGAAAATCTCACATTTCCATAAGCTGCACGTACAAGCTGTGGAGAAAGCGAACGGAAGAGAAAATGCGGAAAGGACCTGATTGCAAAAAAATGAAAAATCCTTTCACGAAAAACTCTACATTCGAGTCGTTTCTGCTTGTTACAATTAAGGCAGGAAAAAAATGAGAAGCGGGGAATGAAAATGACTTGGTTTTGGTGCAGTTCATCTACGTGACACCCTGGAATCCTACTTTTTTCAATTTTGTCTTGAAATTTAAATCTCTCCCTTGTAAAAGTTGCAAATCCTGCTTTGCTTTTTAACAATCGTTTCACTTTTTTATCCGTTTTTGGAGCGAAAGTGGTCACAAGCCAAAAGAGCAAAAATGAACTTTCAGGAATTGCAGATATTGTGCAGTGAAAAGTCTTCAAAAATGAAAAGCTTTTTGAAGATAGTTTCGATTGGGAGCCCCTGCAGTTTACTTCCAGTTCACTGACCGTGAATGAGCTTCTAGTAAAAATGGGAAAGCGCACAATATGGAATGCTTTTGGCCATCATTCTCCGCTGATCTGAACAATCCATTTTTTTGGATTTTGGAATTCTTGCTTTCTCCCCAGCGTATCCTCACAAAAAAATATTTTTCTCTTTTTTTCCAGTGCTTAAAAAGATTTCCTACACTGCATAGAGACCAGGACCAGGGTAAACACATTTTCAGTTGAAAAGGGAACAGGAAACGGTACACGTTCCAGCTCGATTGAGAAATATGCTTGCATTTTTTGTTTTGGTGAGAAAGACGCGCCGTTATAGCTCTCCACACTTCAGTTGTCATTCCACATCATTTTTTTCTCTGGGGATATCAGATGAGAGTGGAAACGCGGGTGAGCATTTCCCGAAAAATGTACTACAATCTCCTCTCTCCTCTCAAAAGCGTCTTTCTTTCACCACACACCTACACACCACTGTGGAATCAGAAGGTATTCCCTTTCTACCCGTTTTTTTTCACTTCCATTCTCACTCACAAAATTTTAACAAAGCAAAAATGGATGACGAGTTCGGGAGTACAATGAACCCAAAAATAGTACGGACTATGATGCTCGCAGCATCCAAAATCTCTTTTGCTGTTTGAGCTCATATGCAAAATCCACAGCTTTTTTTTTACTTTGAAAAGTATTAATGGGACAGCCAAAATGAAGAGAAGCTGCTCATTACATGGGATTAAGCTAGCAGGGCGATATGGGAAATGCTTAGAAATGAATGGCTACATGAAATTCCGTTTCCCTCCATACCCCTCGTCGTTATCAGAATTAGCATTTGAAAGAGGATTAGATTGAGACTGAAATGGCACTAATCTGCTGTCAGCTTTATATCCCTTTTGTTACTCATAAAAAATGATAGTGAAAATGTGTAAAACGTTCCATTGTTCTTTTTGTAGAGTGGAGACCAGAGATAAATACTTCCAACAAAATATTCCAAGCTCGGGCTGGGGTTAGAATTTGTAAAGAAGGAGCTAATTTTGTTAACGGACGGCAGTGGGGAATCGAATAATTAGAATTTGGTGGAATATACCAGGGGATTACATATCATTTTCAAAAACGAAAAAATACTTGGTCGTTCTTCCTGGAAAGGTGCACGCACCGAATTTCCAGCCACTCTTTCCACTTACGCTGTTGCATGAGTTATCGGCTTAAAAATCGTATTTATGTATGAGCTCTTCAGTAGGGATTACCCGATAAAGAGGATTCTGGTGAAATGAGCTGGCAAATCATTTTTTCGTGCGTTTTTCTTCAAAAGACAGCCGAGCCTTCATTTTTATAACGTTATGATTTCTGTTTGAGGGAGGAAATCTCTGAGAGAGAAATAAATGGCATCTGCTTATTTTTATTTCGTTTTGCTTTCCAACAGAAAAAAAACGCATTCCTAGTTTATATTAACCTCCAACGCATTTTGTATTCTTTGCGTGAACTCCTGGCATTACCTTACTCGATAAAAAGAGGCAAAGACAGGGACGTGCCTCGAATAAAAATTTTTGGGGACATATATCTATCTTCGTGCGACACATTTACTACAATTTTTTGCTAGCGCCACTAACATTTATATTTTTTTATTATGAGGATTGGCTATATGTTCTACTTGTGTCGGTGTCTGGTCGGTTGCGAAGATTTACAGAAAATAGATAACGGCTTAGTAATTTTGAGTTCTCCTTGCTAAGCGAATGTGGTAAAGTTCTTGGAAACGAGTGGCAAATGTACTGTCCACTGAAAAAGGTATTTGTGACATGACATGGGTAGGGTACTAAATTGACAAATAGTTTGAAATAGCTGTACATTGTGTGGAAGGAATGTGTTCTGACTTGACTTGTGTGAGCGCAAAAAAACATGTCCGAGAAAGTACAGAAATTGCATACCTTTTTGTGAGGCAGGATGTCACACCAAGGCCAATTTTTGAAAGCCGTTTGCTACCAGCATCAACAATGCGCCGTAGTGATATGACTATGCACTTTTATTAAATATTCAATTGTCAATTTTGGATCCAGATTTAACAAGAAACAGTCATGGTTGTTCAGTATTACCAAGAGCTTGCAACAAAATTATGAGAAAATGGCAAACGGAAAATGCCAACTGCAACAGCTTCCTGCCGAGTTTTTTTTCACTGGTCACAACAATCAATTTTGCTCACGCGCCGCTTGGCTTAGTTGCTCAAGTAACAAAAACAACTGAGCCAGTTGCACAATTTTAAAAGCCTTCGATTTCTATTCCAGAAAATACAGCTTTCCTGGAATCCAGCAGCATTCCAGTTTCCGTAGAAAGCACTAGTTGCTGCCACTTCGTGTTCTGTTTATATCATGGTTCAACTTTTTACTGTTTACTTCGTCAACTCCGTCTAACTTCTTTCCCTAGGGAAGGTTAGCTTTGGAAAATAATTCTGAATAGATTTTCCACGGAATCAATCTTTTCCTGTACTGTGATGAGTTTTTTTTCTCACTTTAATGAAACTTTCACCTAAGCAAAAAATAGAATTTTGGAGTTTACAAACCTAGCAAAGTCACAGTGCTATCCATACTGAAGAACGTGTCTGGTTTGGAGAGAGCACGGAATAGCAGTACAGACCGAGAGAGTGAAGAAGACTGACTGGTTTGCTCTCACTTTCCTCCCAGTTTTCCCCACGACACTAGAATGGAAGTAATGCGGGAGCATGCAATAAGCATATTCCTATAGTCTTCAAGTACACTGAGCTCTATCACTTCCTCCTTGCTCGGTAGCCAGCTAAGCTGGTCAGATGATGACTTGGTGAAGTGCATCTTGCACTGGGTGAAAGGAGTAACAAAAGGTGTAGTATAAAGAAATATGTAGGTAGGGTGCAGGGCGGGAAAGTTTTTTTTCTGTCTACTCTTCTACGCTGCTTCCGGACTACGCTCTGTAATATTATTGTTGCGATCTGTACCTCCGTTCTTGCTCAAAGCCAATTCACAATTTCAAATACATTTGTCATTTACGTAGTGGGAGAAAAGGAGTGAAGAAAATTGAATTTTGCTTTGACTTTTCACTACGCAACAGTTATCCTTCTATACAAATATATAGCAAAAGTAAAACATGTTTTTACTGAAGCTAAAATTATTTAAGTAGTCACTCCCACTTCATTTAATTTTGCATATAGTTTTGCGATTCATTGATAATTCATTACAATCAATGTCAATTGATTGTAATGAAATTCCTGAATATCCACAAAACAGTTTCTGCAATTAATTTCAGTTTTATTTAATATAATCTAAATTACAAAATTTATTTTTGGCCTGTTCTGTACCATTTACATCACAACTACAACTGTTATTCTACCAATTTATCCGCAAAAGTGTTTTTATTTTCTAATTGATATATTCCACATCACAATAATTTACAAATAACAGCAAGTGTACAAATCACAATAATTTATTCCTGATATACTTTTGCACGAAATAAATTCCGTAGTAAAAATGAAAATTTAGCACACGTGGAAGTAAGCTTACATATCATAAACGAGGAGTCAATGATAACTTCACCATTTTCTAAATTAAAATGAAAGATTAATTTGTTTGCAGCCAGAAGATGTCGGCAGTTGTTATGCTTGCGAGTTAGTCGAAATGAGCAGTTGTACAAAAGTAGCTGTAGATAGTACGCAGTAATGTAAAAGTGAACAAAAATAAGGTTCCTAAATGAGCAGCTGAAATGAAATAGCAATTAGCAATATTTTATTGTATTCGCCTTTTGCGTGTCAGCACTAATTTGATTGATTTAGCTCCAAACGCTTAAACTAGAAAAAAAATTCAGTTTGGGTAATACTGCCACAGCCAAGTGCCGACGTATTTGTTTAACATTTCGTTGCTAGGAGATTGGCAGAGGGACTGAACCTTTGCACGTATTACAGAGCAAATACGAGTTGAAGCATTTTGACTTAGCAACAGTTTTACGAGCTTATCATACCATAAACTTCTGCTGATTTTTTACTCAAAAGTTTTGCTTTAATAACCAAAGTTTTACTTTTAGTGATTTATAAATAATCAAAAGCCAACTTTAGGATTTTTTTAAATGGCTATCCGAAGCACCCAAAAATTTGCATTTTCTAGTGTTTCCTATCTTGGCATTGTCCTTTTCGCAATATCTGTTCCGTTCCATTCCACCACTAGAATTTATTCACCTTTTAATAGCCAAGCAATGCGGGTGTTATGGGAACGAGTGATTTTGTCATGGGGAGCTGTTCCTACATACGTCGATTTTGGAGAAATCCCCAATCTCCATGGAAACAACTGCCTCATTGTTGTCACCAATTTTATGGGAGTCCACCCTACAGGTCTACGAGAACCTATTTTAATTAGAACGCCTTTTCCGGTAGTCGTCGAGGACAGTCTAGTAAAACGGAAGGGTATGCGGAGGCAATTGACCTGGATGATAGGTCCACGTCAAAGTTCAAATGAAAAGCTTCTAGAGAGCTGCCTTCTTTACAATTACACAAAATTGAGAGAAAACGGAACTTATATGCAAAGGTGCTCCCAATTTGACCGCTTCCGGTTTGTGTCCAACTCGAAGCCACTCCCTTGTGAAGTGAGTGTGGACATATTTCCTCCACCTTTATCTTACCAAAGTAAATTGACGGAAGCGAAGTTTCTCAAAGAAAATTATTTCAGGAATATGAGCTTATTCCTGGATAGTTTCAAGTATCCCCAAGTATGGCATTACCATTCCTTAACAAAAGATAAATCTTCTTTGCTGGCAGATACAGTTTTGAAAATGTTGCTACCTAGCAAAATTCCGTCTTTTCATTTTCTCGTTGTTCCCGACTTTGTCTGGGAAACTCGTTTTAGTCGGACAAGTAAGGAAGCAATTGTAGGTACCTGGATTTCCGAAATGTACATCGACACGGGTATGCATTTATCCGGGGGAAAGCGGAGACCAAAGTCGAAGGCAGTGAACCGCGCTTTCTTTCTGGTCAAGATGAGATACAAAATCACCTCTTTGGAATTAATCATCGCCCCTGAAAATCAAGCTGGATCTATTTTCTTTTCCTTTCTCAGAAAAAAATTAAACTTTGCAGAGATTAATAAAGCTGTTCTCCAAAGTTTTCATAGAAAATGGCCCTGGAGAATTACCAACGCAAATCTGGAGAGTACAAATGGATGGGACGGCAATTTCTTAAATTGTGAGAACTTCCCGTCCAGTATGAAAAATATGGACGGTGACAGAAATGGGTTGCAGCTCTCTTCCAGAATTCTAGTTTACCTGGCCACCTCAATTCTGAAGAACTACAGCTACACTGTGCAGTCCACTTATGGAGGAAAAATTGCGGAAGTGTGTGAAAACGGCAAATTGATTAGAACTGAAGCTCCAAAGAACGTCCCGCTTTTACCACTGCTCGTAACATCAAAAGGGATAGGGCGGCAGCTCTACTATCCCTTCCGATTTTTCAACCCTGCGACAACCCTCCGGTTTATAACATGCGGAACCAGAGAGATGCAAACTTATCCATTTTCGGAGCTTGTCAACGTATTCCAGCCTTCTGTGTGGATTTGCATTGGTGTCACAGTTGTTACCCTTGCCTTCGCTAGTAAATTTATTTCTTATATTTCCCCAAAAATAAGGAAAGTTCCTGGAAGGTGTTTGAACAAATCGGATTTTTTTCTGTTTCCTATCATAAAAGTGCTGATTATGCAAGACGAACCTTTTCCAAAGTACATCTTTCGGGAGTCAACCTCACTTAAACTTCTCTTTGGAACATTTCTTTTGATGGGCACAGTTCTCGGAAACGTCTGGGAAAATGATAACATACGCGACATGATCTCACGCGTGGAGATTCCCCTGTATTATACATTTCAGCAGTTGATGGCTGGCGGTGTCCAAGTCTACACTGGGCTGTCCAGTTGCTTAGTGAAGCCTGATATTTTAAATGTCACGAATACTAAGCACTGGCGGACCGTTTCGAGCTACTACGGGCATGGACAACGCATTTATAGAAGAAATGGAGAAATACTCTTATCTGCTACTTCAGCTGTTGGCGACATGTATGGACTGCTCAGTGGTGTGTACGGCGGCAAGCACGAGGTGGAGCGTCTGTACGAATTAAAAAACTATACAAGATGGGAGCCGGTAGCCAGGCTGGTACGGGAGGCATTGGAGTGGTACAAATCGAAATATCTTGACGGGGAGGAAATGGTCACGAGCAAGACGGCAAATATGGAAGCTTTGAAGCAGCAACTGTTTTCCTTGCATAGAGATTATCTTGTAAAAATTCTTCATGGGTGTGAGAAAAGAAGTGTGGCCTTACTAATTCCGCGGTTTGAAATCCCCGAGTATCTGAAAATGGCGGATTCACGAAAACTTTATCTAGGAATGGACTCTAATGCAGGGACTACCTTTCAGTTTCGGTTCAGGGGACTTGTCCCGCCCCTCCATATTGCTAGATTAGCGGGACTTAAAGAGTCTGGAATAATTGATAGGTGGACGTCAATTGTAGAGGAAAAGCTGAGAATTTATAGTGCGCAAGGACTGAGACGTAACCAATCTAACTTGAGTTATGAGGAAGTCACTGCTGCTACGAAAGATTTTAAAGTGATTTTTCGCCTGTTGGGTGTTGGAATTGCTGCCGCTTCTGTATGTCTGCTGATGGAAGCTGTGTTGGTGTGGCTGCCACTATTTTGCTTCTGGTTTATCTACTTCCGGCGCATTTTGATGTTGCGACTGTTGACACATTGGACTTGCTGCCGCTTCTGTATGTCTGCTGATGGAAGCTGTGTTGGTGTGGCTGCCACTATTTTGCTTCTGGTTTATCTACTTCCGGCGCATTTTGATGTTGCGACTGTTGACACATTGAGAAATTGAAGAAAAATGAAAGGAAATAGGTTTGTGGCATGGATTGAGAGTTTTTATCCTTTAGTTAAATTATCTCGCAAATGCAAAAAAAAATCTGTTGGGCGGTAGCCGTAGCTCAAGCAAGCAGTTCCATTGTCATGATTTGTGTTTTCAAGTAGGTACGTAAGCTACTTTTTGCGTTTTGTGCGGGCACAAAATATTTTCGTGTTTTGTTTTTTGTGTAAACTTCAGGGAGGTCGCCCAAAGCCTGGTTCGAACCGTAACCGGCGCCACCGAGATTATGGCTCGTGCTCTAGCTCTAATTTACAATTTAGAACTTCTGACTTGTACTTTTTAGAATGTTATAGCAACCTGGAGAATGCATTAATGAGTTCTTAGAAAACTTTTAGATGAAATATTTAAAACATAAATTATATAAAATGTGGGAAATTTTTTTTGTTCTCTGCATAAAGCATTCGGCAGAAACTTCCTAAAAGCAATGAACGAATTTAGCACGCGGCATGCCTAAAAGTTTGATTTATCGTCATGTCTTCTTCCTTATTGGTATATATTTATTTATTACTGGACTTTAAATGATATGTTGGAGAAAATAATAATACAAGAAATCATATCGCACTTTTTCATATGTATATAACAGTTTAAGGAAGACATAAGAAATTGTTTTGACGGGACCTAATAAAAGTTGTATTCTTTATGATATAAGAACCCCGGCAGAAAGGGTAAATGAAACTAAATAATTTGAAATTGAATTGGCGCCGTAAAGCCAGACTTACAAGAGCGGTACTTTTCCCATCACAGAATTAACCATTTGTGGATTTGTCCACCTACTTCTACTTAATTAATTAGATTTTCGCCCGCAAATCATAAAATTATGATGCCTTCATGAAAACAATAAATTACATAACCATTATGAATATAGCTAGCGCAATCTTCACCGCTCACATAATTTGGTCTTTTTTGATCCCCTAAAACATTTACGTTAAGTAGACAAATTGAAACTATCCGGAGTATTTTATTCGAAAGTTGGCATCAGTGGCTTCATCGGTCTTCATTTTTTAGTTAGACCCCTGCTTCGTATTGCGGTGTCAACAAATTGTAGTTTCAGAACTTATAGACGAAACAATGCATATTCACTTTGAGAAAGCAATCGAATCAATCCACTCCTTCTACGGGTTCATGTATTCTACCCCTTTGGAGTGGAATTCCGAGACAAAGTCATACTACGCCCTGTCGGAATATCCAAACAAATTTGGAGTGTACAGGTGTATGTTATATATCTTGTACGGAGGAATATTTGCGTCCTCTGTGGGAGTTGCATTAAGTCCAAATACAAGCTTAGTCCACGGCATATTTTGCTTCTTTTATATGTGCTTGACCCACCTCGTGCTGGCTTATGCTGAAGGCCTGGTGTGGTACTCTAAAGAAATTTCGGTGGCAAACATAGAGCTGCGTGCCATACTGATGAAAATTGGTAAGATTTAGTTGATGAAGTCAAATGTAAACATATTAATTTGTAAAATATTTTAAGGGCACCTTACATTCTGCACAGAACATCAATATGCATCCAATCAGCAGAATGATGCGGAAGTCTGGAAAGCAATGGCGCGTGTGTTTGCTGGTGGTATGAGTCTTCTTCCGGTTGGCGTTGTTCCCTCCGCTCTGCTCATAGTACTAATGGGCGTGGATCCATTTCACTTTCTCAATGAGGAAGCCGTACCGACACTGCCCTACGTGGAATGGATTGGTCCAGCCGTTTGGAAGTATGTTCTGATAACTGTAAGAACAGTTCATCTGTCTGGATGCTTTCTTGAGGGACCCAGAACATGTGCAGTTGTGTTAGGTGCACTCTTTGTGTGGCTAGAAATGCAGTCCAAGTACTTCCAGAAGTTGACTACACAGGTAAATCACTTTGAGGTATACGGCTGGTACATGCAATCGCAAATTGCAGCTAAGCTTTTGGGGAATCTTCTGAATAAAATGGCGTACGTTGTGCTCTCTTCGTGCATGTGGCTAGTTATTACCAGTAATGTAATTGCAATTAAATATTATGGGGTATTTCCTTTCACACTTTGGTGTGCATTTGTCTACTTTGGCACTACCGTGTTTGGGGTAGCGTATCTCCTTTTTCCGTTCATCAGTGGCTGCCATGAGGGTTCCGACGCAATGATCAAATTGGCAAAAATGCGATGTGCAAATGAAAAGGAAGGCGTCATGCGCAAGATTACGATGCGCAAGCTAAATTGCCTACGACCAACTTCAATAAAATTTGGAAATGCTTTCGTACTCAAGCGCAGCACACAGACCACATACTACGATGCAATAATTCAAAACACAGTTACTGGAATGCTGCTTTAATAAAGAAGTTTTTCAGATTTTCTAAACAAAATTGTTTTGGGGTGTATTAGCTATAGTTGTTAAAGGTTAATAAGTTTTGGTAAATGTAATGCAGCATCACTCGAATATTTGAAATACACCGATATTATTAAGCCGTAAAATTTCTGTATCAAAACATGCCATAAAAAAGTTATTTATGTTCGTCATGTTTATTGTACAATATTCAAACACAAAGTCACAAAAAAATTTTAATGTGAAAATTTCAGATTGGTGAGCACTGAGCACTATGAACTTAGGTACTAAACTAAGTCATTGCAAGTAATAAACTTTACAAGGGAAATGTAAGAGTGCCATGGGTATCCATATAGTTGGGGCTCAACAGTTGTCGTGGCACACGCAGTACTCCTGAGTGCACGTTGCGCACCTGTACCCATAGTAGTTGCATATACGACGACAGTCGCTGTAGCTTACCCCTCCACAGTAGTTTATGGCGGCTGAGGTTTTGAAGAATACATTGGGAGGATGCGGCGGCCTGTCACCTTGAGCTGAGACCTGCGGGATTTTGAAGTCAGTAAAGTGAAAGTGGAATCAATGCAAACAGAAATTACTAAATTTATGCAAATAATTTTTTAACAGTAAAAATTTTCGTACTTAGTTTCCGAAAATAATGTTTTTATAACTTACCTCAGCCACCATCATGCAGAGTACGACGCACAATAAAACGGCGAACTGGAGCTTTGCCATGTTTCTGATTTTGGGAATACTCTGGAAATATTTCTTGCGGATGAGATCTTAATATTGCTATTGTAATATTCCGATGGTGTTATAAAAACTTGGACAATTTTTGGCGATAATTGGATTAAAATATTATGATGATATTAAAATGAAATCAAAGTAGCTATTTATACCATTTCAACCGTAGCTACAACGCAAAACAATAAATCAATTATTGATTTACACGGTGACATTTATGATGAACGTCGCCGTTATATCTAAAGAATTTACAAAATAAATTCTTGCGGTGATGGATCCTAAAAACAAATTTTTGGATGGAAACAACAACTGTTTTGAAACATGTTTTAGTGCTGATTTAGCAGGTTTGGATTCATGAAGTCATTGCCATTGCCATTGTCGCTAGCTTCTCCTTCACTCGCTTGTATAAACATGTCAACCTGTTCTGACAAAGTTATTTCTCACAAGTACCGTTCATCTGCGAAAATAAAATGGTAATTTGTGGCTATTTTTGGGATGATATGCGGTTGGCGGAAATCGTAAAAAGAAAACAGCTATGGCAATAGTTTTCAGAAGCACCCCAACTTAAATTCTACTCGCCCGAATTTATTGACTCCATTAAATTTTCAAGGGTGAATGCCATACAGACAACCGCAGAAGTAGACAGCAGCTAAATGAAAAAAATAGCAATTGATTTATTGTTTTGTTTTGTTGCATTTTAAAAACTAAATAGTATAAATATCAATTTGAATCTCATTATTTGCATCAGTTTTAGCAAAGCTACACACTCAAATAAGCAAATACTGCAAATTGTCACGTTTATACTAATATACTTTCTGTTAAAAAATAATTTTAAAACAAGAAACATGGCAAAGTTCCACTACATTGCTCCTATTTTTCTCCTTCTGTGCATGGTTCTCAATGGGGTAAACTGATAGTTTAAATATTTAATAAATTTTACTTCAAAAATCTTCACTTTTTAACCTGAATCAAATATCTGAAAGATTGAAGCAGAGTTCTGCCCAGGAGAACAAGCCCCCTCCAACTATGTTCTTCAGGGTATCCTCCACTAGAGCTCCATGCGGAGGACTCTCCCCAGCAGAGTGTCGTTACTGGTGCGACTACTATGGATACCGGTGCGGGACATGCCGTCCTGATGACTGCTTGTGCCATTACAATTGCTAGGTATGTCTTTCTTTCATTTAAGTAATGCAATAAACAGAATTAAACAGATTTACTTGGCTGAACTTTAACATCAGATGGAATTTTTTTTTTGATGATGTAAAACATTTTGCTTTTGTTTTGGTTTTTAGCCTACTCCAGATAAGCCCATTCCAAACGATGACTACCATCATTTTACCCATACTACTATTCCAATTTAATTTAGTTCTTAAGAATATTTCATTTACATGTTATATCAACTTTTTTATGAAAATAAGGTCAAATTAAATAATCTGCAGGTTAAACGCTCAATCAATCTTGATATTATTTAATTATTAAGTACATACATTCTGATTAAGTAGAGTCAGAGTCCAACGTAAGTGGGGCAAAGTGAGTCGCTCGTGTTTCCTCCTGTGTTCGGATGTACTCATAGTAAAGCTCGTCACTATCTTCTCCGAATTGTTTTGAGTTCATTATAAAGTGGCCTTCATTAGTTTGTGTGGTGGCGTCAAAATTTTCAACGGGAACTGCAACTCGCCATGCTGGCATTTTTAAGGAATTTGAAGGCAGTATATCTTTGCGCAGCACATAGTCATTGGCACTTGGAGGTAGCAATGGCAAAGCCGGGCTAGATTTACTTGGTTGCAATGGAACAGCGTCAAAGTTGGCGTAAGTCCGGACAGCCAAATTTTTGTCGTGCTTCCCCAAAAAGTGAACTCGTTCGAGTTTGTCGGTCTCAATGTAGTTTTTTGAGGGATGGTAGTACATTGCGTTTTGCCTCAGAAAGTCTGTGCCCAGAGTGACTAATTTAGGCGCAAATCTATTCGCTAAAAAAACATGGGTGAAAAGGAGGGGCAGCTTGCCAAGTCGAAATGTGACTTTTACCCATTCAATTTCATTCTGCACTGCCACTTTAATGTTGTGCTTTCTCAAAATTTCCGACCCGATCTCAGAAACTGGAGCAGGAGCCACATTTGCAATGTACTGGGTGCCCCGTAAATGGAAATGTATTGTTGGATAGTGAGGCATACTGACTTTTTACGAAAATAAATTTTCAGAAACTTTCATTGAAACCGGAAAACGGACGTACGTGCTCCAGCCACAAAGCACTTTATGATGTCTTTGAATGAGATTATGAGATGAAGCGAAAGGGGAGCTTTATATAGGTCTCTAGCTTAGCTTTTGGAGACCTGCGTAAACCACTTTTTATCTCCGTAATTTCCAAGTGTAGTAATCTTGATGGAGTATAAATTGGTGACATTGGATTGGAGCTTGAGTCAATGAAACAAATTGTTTCCTTGCACGAAATAGAATGATTATCTACGTAAATATACTTGCGTAGTTGCAGTTGCAATAAAGTTCGGACAGGGACGCGAATCCAAAAGAAAGAGAAGATAAATGTCAATTACCATAGGATATAAAATATTATGTAAGTAATAAGTGTAGGCTGTCGGAATTGTCCGAGGCCGTCAGTAAAAATAAACATACCTAAGCCGGGCAAAACAGCCGTATTCGTATTCTACTTTATAAAACGTGTTTCTAGGAAATGTTAAATCTTGTATGTGAACTTGTCTCAGACTGAAGAGGTCCATATAGGTATGAAACAATAAAGTGCATTTGTTCGAAGGACTTCATTAGCTTTGCAAGTATTGATCTGAGTCGACCCCTGCAGGTCTGCAAACAATAAACATTGCTTACTTCATTTTTATGTCGCTTCTGCTCCCAAATAAAAATCGTTTATACCACTGGCACAGATTTTACTAGGGAAAGGACATTCCATGGCGATCGTTCATTTTTAGAGAGTTCCGCTCCACATATGACATAGCCCTAGTGAAGGTGAATGCATCTGTATACCTGTGGAAGTTTCTTAATTTGTTATGCATAAATAAAGAAGGACTTTGAACGAACTGGTTGGCAGAAATTTTGGCAAGTACATTTTAATTTACAGTTTACAGTGAGCTTACTTTAGTAAAATTGCAGCAACCGTGCCCTGGACAATCGTATCAAAAAAAATTGTCTGTGTATTCCTTTTTACTACAAAAGAGTTTCCATACTTGACTGAAATTGGCCGCAGGCTTATTAGTTGCAGCATAGCTAGCTTTCCATTGAAGCTCCTATTTAGCGAACGACATTCAATTGTTTTTTGAAATATCATTTGCTTCGTGTTCTCGTGACAGGCAATGATGAAGGAGAAGAGAAAGTAGGCAATTCCGAATGTGACAACGGAAATGTAAGCAAATGCGCACAGTAAGGGGAGCGCTAACTCGGAGGCGTATTTCATTGTAATTGTAATGCAGGCCATTATCACTCCCAAAAACGCTGTCAGAAGAATGCACACTCCTTCGTTTTGGGCACCCTCCCAAATCTTTGCTGCTACTTGTGCTCGCCTATACCATGTCGGAAACTGAAGGGAAGTCACCTTTGAAGACATTAATACGTCCAGATACTTTGATTGCATTTCTAACCAGTACATAAGAGTGCCAACGAATGTCAGAATAGTTCGGGCTGCTTCAAAAAATACTACCGAAAAGAGCATATATCTATACGGGAGTAATAACAATACTACTGCTTGCTCTAAATGAGGGCTCCATTTTTCGGTAATTTCCATGGCAAGAGTATGAAGTGCACTGAAAGGGTCGATATTTCCAATCACAACTGCCAGTGGAAATATAACTGGCCCAGGTATACAAAGAGGTTTTATCATGAAGGAGAAGCACTTACTGATGACTTTCCAATTTCTTGATTTTCGAACAGTCAAATTGCAGTTGTCTACAGAAAAAATTTGTGATGATCGTATTATTTACTATTTATTTTACATTAGCCAAGGTATTTAAATCTAAAAAAAATTACGTCTTACTTTTCAAGCAGATGCTTTTCAGCGACAGCTTCATTTCATGTGTGGCATGCGCAATTTTGTCAGAGTCTCTGATCAGAAGTTTGAAAAAGAAATATGCCATGCCGGATCCGGACATGTAGAATACCCCAAAAATCGTTTGCACTAAAGAAAACCTTGACGAAAGCAGAATAGTGAGCAGAGATGATACGAAAATAAGAGGAAATAGGATAAAGCATACAGTTTTGTAAAGTTTGTATTTTGAATACGAGTTTCCATGAGTAAAAAATGACTTTTCCAGGGAAAGCCATTCCAGAACAAGTGGATAAAAAGGCTTGTATAGGGAATACAAGGAGGTAATAGAATCCTCAAAATGAACTTCCATTTTCCATCAATTCATCGGATGGACTAGAATACAAATATACTAAAGTTATGTACGAGCTTTGCAGACAAAAGCTCTGATATTTTCGGTTTCAGCAAGTTCTGCGTTCAGTTAGTATTGCTAAATATAGTAATCGTTATTTCATTCCACGATTTCTCGCGATTGACCTAAAATTAAACCTGTTATGAAATTGTACATGATGTAAAAGTTAAATTATTTAGAAAACACTGTTTTCTCTTACAAATATGAAAAAAATCGATAAAGTTTCTTCAGCTTTGACATTGTTCTTTACTATTACATAATAGTAGTGGACTGTTGTATAGGGTAAATAGCTAATTCTGCTTCGTTTTTGACATCAAATCTAAATGTAAGAAGCTGATCAATTTCTGTTATGGCATTTTTAAGTATAGATTCGCATCTAATCAATTCCAAAATTTATTGAGACGCAAACCTTACAACTGAGTTAATTAAGTTGTGTCAGTAACATACCCACATATATGTGAAAATGGTTCAATAAAAAATGAGAACTGACGTCATTTTCTTTAAATAAGTTAATTCGGATTTTGTTAGTTGATATGGCAAGCAAAGTAAGTCTAAATGTATCAGTGTCCCACAAATCTACATAGTGCGCAGTTGTAACGAGAACTAAATAATAGAAAAATAGGTGATTACATCGCACGCGAGAAAAAACCAAAGAAAGTTCGAATCCGGCCTTATAAGGATGTTATTTTGTTATGAGCTATATGTACGCCACGTATCAGTAAAATTGTCTGGATCCGGAAATTGGAGCATAATAAGGTGCATTCCTTTGATGCCAGGCACTTAAA
>JAHZND010002800.1:0-14674 GCA_027744115.1 Acrocyrtus sp. NNG-2020
TATATTTTAGATTAGGTAATATCAAATATGAGCACTGTCAAACTACATTACACACCTGAAATTTAAAAAGAGGCACGAAAAAATTGGCTATATTTAGTTTTCCCTTTTTGAAATATAGTTTTTGAAGGGTTTCTGCGCACAATGACAGCTCACAGCTTGGGCGCTCTAAAAGAATGGGGTGCGCGGGCCGTGCACACACTATAACTTGGGTTTGAAGGTATTGAAGGGAAAATTTGTTCTGTTTGATTTATTCAGCAGGATACATATACCTACAGGATAACGGGCTGGTGATGGACTGGCAAATGAGTCAACTCTAAATATATTTAAAGTTAGGCATGCTATTTATGATTTTTTAATGGAGAGGAATTACAATCGTGAAACGTTTCCTCTTCTCGCGCTCCTTTTCCATTCTCAATTGTCAGTCAAACAAGTCAGTGGTTGTGTGCATTGTCTATCATTTTAGCAGCAAATGTTGTCAGCTCTCTGGTTGCATGTCAGACTGTAGGTGAATATTTTTTTAAAAAGAGGAGAGAAATAGAGGCAGTTCTAGAAACAAATTTTTTTCTCGCCAGAATTTGTATTCAATACGATTAACGTCTATCATCTTCCCAAGGGCCGAGATACTGCTCATTTACAAAGAGGAGAAATAAAAGTGAGTAGTTGATTTAGGTATTTACCCAAGAAATTAAAATTTGACACCTTATCCCTGAAGAAAAATATTTTACTTCATGTGAGAGAGAGGGATTTGCCATTTGCCCTGTTTTTAAAAGTTCATCTTAATAAAAATTAATGTTATTGCTGTAATTGGAATGTGAATTGTTGGACGGGCAAAACGGAACGTTGTATATTCCTTTTTATCTCTTGTATGAAAATTCCTTCGCCTTAATTCGTATGCCATAAGTGAAGAGAAAATGTCAAATGGATTTCAAACGGCGGGAGTCCCACAGAGAAAATATATTTTTTAAAGGTTCGGTCAGCCTCTCTCGCTCTCTCATGTGAAAGCTCAGCCGACATAAGAGCATTTTTCTTTTTAGCACTGTTATTCTACTATTCTCTATTTATCCGAAGTCAATCCATAGAAAGAAGAGTAGAAAAAAAAGATTTTTACCAAGAAATTAAACTAGAGAGGGAGATAACAAGTCTTTTCTTTTTTTCCTCCTTCTCTCAGCTGGCTTACCCCCCGGAGGTTGGAAACACGCGTGCGACATTATTATAATACACGAATGTCCTCTTCTCAGAGGAGGAAAATAAAAATTATCAGATAGGATGTGTAAGTATAATTCTGTATTCAATGCACAAAATCGGTCTTATTTATACCTTATTATAATGGTTGACTTGCTAAAAGCGTTGCGACTCCGCCAGCCCCTCCAACATCCAACGTGTAGCAGTAAGTGCTTAATACGTACGATCAAAAGTAGTTTTTAGTTCAGTTTTTTTTCTCTTCTTTCTCTTCCCTCCTGATACATGCATCCTCTCTCATGAATAATAATAATCCTTAACAAGGTAAAGAAAACCGAGGAGAGGGTAATAAGCAGTATGCAAAAATAAGGAATGACACGTTATAGCTTTGACTCCGACTATTTGTGTGATATCAGCAGGATAACACGTCTGGTGGAGATCATGATGCTGCTGGGCTGATGCTGTTTATTAAGAAAATTATTATCAGGTTGTGAGCATTTTGGTAGCCATTTCAGGTAAAAGGGGAAAGGACCAGCAGCTATAGCAGCTCCGTATTTTTTTAAAAGTTATTAAAGAAAATCTACAATTACTCGTGAGAACAAGTGGATCGTTAAGTGGGATGAATTATGATGGGTATAAGAGAGAGAGACCAAAGAGAGAGAGAAAAAAAGATGAAGTTGGACCTTCTTGTCTGTTCCCTTCGCCAATTTAAATAAAATGACAGGACTGCTGTACATTTTTTTGTTTTATTTCGTTAATACCGGATTACATGCTAAGAATAATTTGTCAGTTCACACCGTGAATGTAAATAGTAGTCAATCAAGGGGAAAACGGATCCAAACCTAGGGAGGAGGGACAGGGACGGTGCGTAATAAAAAGTAAATTGGAATGGAAGGGAAAACTTTCACCGTAATGAAGGAGAGGAAAAACATCGAAAAAAATAAGTTCACATTGACACCACACCACACTTAAAAAAACAAAAGGTTTATTACGTGTAAGAATTGTTATTGTTATCATCGTCATGATCAAAATAATAAATCTTTGGCGGTGGCAAAAAAAATTTGTCAGTTCACACCGTGAATGTAAATAGTAGTCAATCAAGGGGAAAACGGATCCAAACCTAGGGAGGAGGGACAGGGACGGACGGTGCGTAATAAAAAGTAAATTGGAATGGAAGGGAAAACTTTCACCGTAATGAAGGAGAGGAAAAAACATCGCAAAAAAATAAGTTCACATTGACACTCCACCACACTTAAAAAACAAAAGGTTTATTACGTGTAAGAATTGTTATTGTTATCATCGTCATGATCAAAATAATAAATCTTTGGCGGTGGCAAAAAAAGCGCCTAGGAAGTCTAACGGTTTTCCTCACATGTGAACAGCGAATATTTTTTCTGATGTATAATGTGGAGGGAATGATGCTAAAATGTATTGTGTGTATGATGACTGGATCATGATGACATTATTAAAATTAATTACATGGTAGATACTAGATGGCCGTAATTTTTGCGATTTTATTGTGATGCTTGGCTTTTGGCATGGCATGGCATGCCTTCATTCGTCATTATTATCATCTTTTCAATCTTTTTTTTTGTTGCAGTTTCTTTTTTGGCAGAAAAAAAAAGTTCTGAATTCGTGAAATGTGTGAGGAGTGTACATAACTTTGAATATGTTTTACACAGGTTTGAAAGTGAGGATAAGGATAAATGTACTGGTAGAACACGCAATCTCCATTTTTCTTCTGTAATGATAATAACGTGAAATGATACGCAGACTAGTTATACTTTGCGACTGCAAAAAATTTCCTTCAGCAACGCGTTTATTATGACAATGATACTGTATCAATTGGTTCCGTGTGTAATTATGCGAGAAAAATTAGAATAGAGAAAACGATAAAAGCAACACGAAAAAGTTATTATGGTAGATGTAGTTGTAGATGCACTTGTTGAAAATAAGTGCGCTCTGCTGCTCCCATGATTATACTCTTTGGAAATGCCCAAAAATATGCGCAAAGTGAAAGGAGCAAAAATTAAAAACATTAACGGCACTTGCTATAACATAGTACGTGTGTGTGTGTCCTTCAATTATTTTTGTGTAGCTGATTTTACAGACAATCTCTTAGCTCAAAATTTATTGACGAATATTTGTCCACGGTACTCATGATCGCATGAAAAAAATATTATTTATTGTGTATTCCTTTTATCTCGTGTTAAACGTGAAACGAACTCACATCAGGTTCTCCTATCTAAGATCAGCTACCTACATTTTTACAATCATGTGACCATTACTTGCGTCATTCTTTTTGCTATCCTTCATTTCAATTTTCAATCCAATTCCTATATTTTCTTTAAAAGTACGCTTGGGTGCGATTTCACACTCCTTCATTCCGTCACGGTTGCTTGCTCTCCTACACAATCTAGAATAAACAAAGCCAACAAGGGCAGCCACAGCAATAAAATATTTTTTCTCACAGTCAACGCAAACGCTTTTCATGCACCCACTCATTAACTCACCTTTCTGCAATTAGCTTGTTATTGGAGTGCCTTCATGCAAATTATTCCAAAAACCATCACCGCTTCATTGCTCCGTCACTCCCATTTTTTTTAAAGTGAATAGGACAAGCACTCTCCTTCTTCGCTTGGCATCACATCAGTACTCGATTTATCATTTTTTAGGTCTCACTTTTCCCCACTTCATCAGTTCAGTTTCATTTTCAATTGAAAACGTGCCTTACTCCATTTCATGGAATCATGACTTGATTCCACCAAGTGCATACACTTCACATACATATTTTTCTTTACGGCACTACAACGAAAGCTGCTGATGAGTTGTGTTGTTGTGTAAGCTCAGCATTCCAGTTGAACAGGATCCCCTAATGAACATTTAATTTGTTTGTGTAATAATTATTGCTGATGTCACCCTGTTAGTGGCTAGTGGGCTCTCCGCTTCTGTGCTCGCATAGAAGGACTCCTTTTTAAGGAATCGTTTTTTTCCTCTGTTTTACTTCTCATGAAAGTATTCTTCATCAAAGGGAATAACGCCATATAATAATCACATCTTATATTTCTCGCCCTCCTCACCACAAACATCAACCAAAAGTAACCACTCATCGCATGCTTTGCTCGTTGACTTACATATTTATTTTCTTAAAAACTTTCATGTCAAACAAACACAAATTACCAGAGAATAGAGAGCTCCACATAAGGATAATTGGAGAAGATAGCTCCAACCTGACTGACTTACCTACATTATATTTCAATATTTCAACCCTTTTATGAAAATGAGAAGGCAAAAAATATTGTTTTAAATGAAAAAAATTAAAGTCAATTCAATCTCAGCGCTGAATAGCCTTAACTGATATTATCATCATCTTAATAAAATTGTTTTTATTTTAGGTAGGGGCACTACTACTCTCGTATAATCCACCAGGGAATCTAATATCCTACCCCACATATATATAAATTTTTATTATTATTCATTTTTAGTTCAGTTCATGCCTCACACAGTCATGACGAACTGGCGAAGGTAAGGTGGCTGTGGTTTGTGGTGCTATTGGGTATTCTAAGGAGACCGTCCATAGAATGATAATAAAGCACAGGAAATAATTAGGAATTCATATCACAGAAACCAAATATACACACCTTGATATTTATACATCCCTTTGGTATTCCAACGCTGAGAAAATAGATAAAAAAATATGAAGCAATAGGAATCCTCGTCTTGGCATGACATGATGGCAGTCGAGAGAGAGAGAAAAGACGGACCTTCCCCGAAAAAGAAACGCACGACCTAATATCATTTTATATGTACATCGTATAAAAGTTTGTGAGTTATGGTCCCTACAGAAATGCAAATGGTTGTGAACAGTAAAAAAAAATATGAAATTGTGCTTGGGTGAGATGAGGGTGAGATGGAAGATGTGACCGACTGAAAAGATCATCTTCGAGACTGTTGACGGAATAAGATTACGATAAGACGGAATAAGAAGATCTCTCGATTGGAAAATAAAATAAAGTGGATGGTGAATGGATGAGAATATCCAATGTCAGGAGAGTGGAATGGGAACCAGCACTAAAAAAGATTAAATTGTTTCGTTGGCGTATGATGAAAATTCAATTTTTTATAGTCAGAGTCAGACTTGTATCCTGATGGGGTGAACTCTCACAGCAAAAAAATTATATCTACCTAATCTAGCATCAATATTACAGATAACTGATATTTGAATTGAAAAAGTGGTATCATGAGGCCGAAATCTTACGGAACTAATATTGCAGGAAAAGAATGCACAAGGAATACTAATTAAGAGGAGAGATATGAGAAACTAGTGAGGAGATATTGATTTATCAATAAAACGGAGTAGACTGACTTTTTACGAGAGAGGTAGTCGGCCAAAGTGAAAATACAGTTAGAAGAGTTACGGTAAGTGAATGCCTTTAAAAGATTTTTTTTGGCAGGATGGCCAAATAATGATGGGGTACTTTTAATAATAATTAAAGCGAAACGATGATACTCTTAAAGCCCAGCAGAGAAATTACGTAATCCGCTATAACTTGTCCTTTTTATGGAAATTGAGAAGTCTTGGGGAAAAGAAGATGTCCGAAAGTTGAAACCTTTTTTTTCAAAAGAACTGAATTGAATTAAAAATGAAAAAAATTTCAGAAGGCTATACATATACATTCAGGGATTCAGCTGTGGTGATATATGCCTGTCACCCAACAGGGAGCTGTCAGCTATTTCGACATCTTGATTTCTCAGCTGCTATAAGGTACGAATGACAATTTTTTTCGAGATTCATATCTTTTTAATGAAAAATGGATTGTTAGTGTGGAGTCAGTTGTCATTTTCTATTTTCATGTGATATTGCATCAGCCATTCATGGAGGATAATGGAATGTGAGTTGTGAACGTATCCATCTTTTTAGGGTAATATTTATGCTGAAATAAGTCTGAAAGAGATTTTTCTTGCTGTGGGCTCCTTAAATAATAAAGTCAAAGTCACGTCAGAAGCAAGTCCTTATCTGATGCATTTACAAATAAAACTGAGACACTAACTTAATCACAGGACAGCCACTCAAACAGTTCACCTCCAACGAGAACTTTCAGAAAAGTGCAACAATCAACAAAAAAATTTCTTGGAATTTGCCAACATGTAATTTTAATATGAAAGGGTGATTGTAGTTATGCAAAGTGAATCAATCAGTGAGCTGTCATATCGTGCAAAAAATCTATTTTTTTCGTATCGTGGCGTGCACGGAGCAGATCAAGATCAAAACATTTAAAAAGTGTAGAAACTGGTAAGCAGGCCATTATCAAAACAGCATCTTTTTTCTTTAAAAAAACCTAAAATTATAAATTTTACTTTTTGTTATGCAAAAGCAAAATTGCATCGTGTCATAAACAGCAAAAGAAAGTCGACGAAGACTTACCACCTGCCACACTACAACTTGAAAGCATTTTNAGAAATCTGAAATATGCGATAAATTGTTCTTTGCCACACTCCGTTGCAAATAAGCAGGGTCTATTGTAATCCAATATTCTGATTATTTTTACAGTTATTCAAGGCGCTAGGGTAAAAAAATCAGCAAAAGTGGACAATCGGCAAGCGCATATCTCCTTTCCTAGCTATTGCCCTTTTTCAATGTTCACACAAAACAAAAGAGAGCAATTTGAGATTTACCTGTGTAAAAAGTTACGAAAACATGCGGCTTGTCCACCCTCGTCCTTCCTATTCCTGAAGAGGTCTTGACAGCCCTGCAATTAAAATCACTGCCTTCATTACTTACAACCACATGATTTTGCCATTGAAAGCACTTAGCATTTACGAAAATGAAGTGTGAGTAAGACAAGTGAAGGGTGAAATTGAAGTAATACTCTTCATCAACGATAGTAGCCCCACTGAAGCCTGCCATATGATACCTAACTGCAGCCTAAAATTTCATTAAATTGTCAGTCGATTATCAGCATGACAAGATAGAATAATTTTGTGAAATCGTTTCTCACAATCCAACAATTTTCCTCCACCTCCACCTCCACCTTTACAAACCAGAATGGACACCGCATCAAAAAAGTACGTCTTCGTCTTCCTTCACCCATATTCCAGGAAATGTCTCTGTCTCACGTTACCCAACCCGGAAGACAACAACCCCAAAAAAATATAATCTTAGAGTAAGAGTCATTCGGCCACTTTTAGACACAAAATTATACACTTCATTTAAATATTGGCTACAAAAATTGTTCCCCATTTGCAAAAGCAAAATGGTACTGATTTACACCATCAATATTACCTCTTCTCTCTCTCTCGGCGACCTCCACCACCAATCTCAGCATCAACTCATCCATATCAAATAGCAGGGAGCAATAAAAAGGTTATAGTATGCGCAAGGAACCAGTGTGAGTCCAATTGCATTTACGCTCTCGTCATCACATCATCTCTCATATGAAAGAGCATCATTATTACTTATTGGCAACACTGTTTTTTCCTCCTTCTATTGATGATGACGACGGACATCGTTCTCTGGCGACTATTAAAAAGTACACGCATACATATACTCAAGCCCTTTCTCACATCACAATAACTACATCAACAATCAAAACCTACATTAAGGAATAACTACAGCCTATTATAATTTACTAAGCGATGCATGACCATGAAGTAAAAAGAAGAAATAGTGAAGGAAGCGGAGAGTATATATAAGAAGAGGCGATATGTGATCGCGAGAAGGAGTCAACAGTGCAGAAAAAGTTGAACACACCTTGAATCGACGTTGTGGGAGTTCCCTCCTCAAAAAACATTAAATGCACGGACAGAAACATGAATCCTATAACGAGCACTTTTTTTGTCTTCGCACTCCCAGCAGTAGTTATTTGATAGCGTGCAGCTACAAAGAATGCATGCTTGACTGTCTACTATATATTTTTTAAAAATATCTTTGACAATCGCTTTTCGACCCTTCACAACTCATACCAGTATGATTACGGTGGTGGGCTTTACTGGCGTAATTGTAATATGAAGGGATATGAGGTGGGATATGAAATAGTTACAAAAAAAATATCTATATCGAACGAGAACGACACACTACTCCTAAACGAATTCTTCCTGGGAAGAAAGAAACTATCACGACTTTTTTTTTCCTTGAGAACTCTTAAAAAATGATGATAGTGATGGTGATGAGAATGAGTGTTTTGGCTGTAGCAAAATGGACTTTTTTTGTACAGAGGCGCTTTGAGAAAAAAAAGTGGGATGAGCAAGCACTTGAAGAAAGTGGATGCATAAAAGAGTTTAGTCGATTTTTTAAGTTTTGAAAAAACTTTTCACCATTTCACCACATGTAACATGCAGATCGAATAAACTACATGCAATGATGTTGATAAGATGCTGTTGGTGATAATAACGGAAAATATAAAACGGTGGAACACATACGGAAAAAGACATTCAAGGCAATAATGTGAAATCAGGTTTTCAACGAGCAAATAAAATGTATTGAGTATTGTAAAAGTGCAAAATTTTTTGAGAGGAAGAGCACTCTTATAAAAAAATAGAAGTGAGCAGCTTATCAAAACACACAGACTACTGCACACCTACTTATGAGGAGATATAATAGGTCTTATAAAACAATGTAGCGGATAGCGCTATATTGCAACAGTTAAAATAATTATTGTTTTTTACGCCGCCCCCAAGCTATCTGCGCTATAAAGTAAGTTGGCTGCCATCCCCTTTTCTGGTTTGCCAATGCCAAACGATCAGCCAACACAATGCACTTATTTTAATGTCTTGTATTCATCTCAATTGTATAAATGCGAACTCCTTTTCGCTTTTTTAGCCAGTCTATAAACTGGGCCAGCCTTTTTCTGTCGGCAAATCACGAACTAGTAAATTCAACCTGGGGAGAGCATGAAAAAAAACGAACAACTATATTATCATTATCATGATCGCATCATCAACAGCACAACATTTTGCGTCGTCATTCCTTTCACACTACATTACATGCTGGCGGTTATTGTTGTGGGCTGGCTGAACTGAATTGAACGAGTTGAAGTCGTCCCCATCAACATTTTAACGTGAGCAAGTGACTACAGTTTTCAGCGGAATTGCCTACACGCTGTTTTATAACCAGTAGGATGTAATGCGATCCACATCAGGTTTTTTTTCGCTGCTCAGCCAACTGAACTGATCTGGTTGTGAGAATTTGATAGGTTAATTCGCTCTAGTCTATATACAGATTATAATGTGGACGAGATACGCTTTTTTTAGTAGAATGGCATGTTGGGACAGCCCCACCCAAACGGCGCGTTAAAATTTAAAAGATGGAAGAATATCCAATTCAAGCACATGCGTAGCAGATATATAAAAAATTTTAATCGAAATTTATAATCCGAAAGTGCCGTTAGGCTACAGTTTCATTCCACTTTACAAGAACGAGCGTTATAGCTAGCTCTAGGAACTTTTTGGTCTTGCGATTTTAGCAGCAAAGTCTCAGTCTGTCACCTGTCACTTCACTTTCCATTCATTATTTATAATGAAAATGAAATATTTCTTCTCACTTCATTCATCCACTATAATGATACACTTGTCTTCCACTAATTACGTCAAATGTTGACATCTCAGATAAAATATGTAGCCTTGTCATGTCAAAAAGATATGCGGTTCGGCAACGGCTCCGGCACAATGTAATTCCTTATCGTTTCTCGCACCCATCATTATATATCCTCTTTATTATTCTAGTTCTTCCAATTCATGAAGTTATAAGAGGGGTAATTAGTAAAGCCCCAATTTAACGAAACAATAAAGTCAATATTGAACAAGTATACACGAGAAAGATATAAGATAGGACCAGGACCAGCAAATTAGATATTTTTTTAAAAACTGAAATGAGTCCCGTTCCCGTAAGCTGGTAAAGTTAGGGCAAAGATTTTTAAAAAATGCAAATTCTCAAAACGCAATTCCTTCCCTGTCAGCAATTAAGGCTGTGACCATACAAAGGGATGAGATAATGATGAAAGAATGGAGTGTAGTGGAACAAGCTGCTTTTTTGAATCTTCCTCGGGCAGAACATTGTTAATAACGACGACGATGAGATTGACAATGTGCATGTTCCTTAGTGTGATAGGATTGAAAAAAGAATTGTTGATAATAATAATTATATGTTAATAACAATCGTATAGCTGAGAAAAAGAAGCCCTGTTTTTTTCAAATGGGGAGTAATAATACGTAAAGTGAGGCAATATATATTATTGACGCTGAGAGTAAAAAAAGACGGATGAGTGGAGTAAAATGCACAAGTGCAATCTTATATCAACTGGGGAAAAAATGTGAGGGAACAGAACAGGTACTTAAAAATTTGAATGTTGTTATTTTTCAAGCCAGCGCCGATTTTAATTAGACTCCCTGCAAGGCACGCCAAAAGAATAATTAAGTTTTTTGAGAGGGAGAAAGGTGCGCATGTACAAGAAGGCAAAAAAATGAATGAACTGATTATGAATCGGAATGGCTTCAATACTATAAGAGAGCTCTCCATAGTCCTATTATATTTTGCAGGTTTAAAGAAGTATAATGATTATAGAGCAGAAATTTATGCAAATTTCCTCACATTATAGAGGCACCTCCAGCAGTGAGATGAACGCATAAATCACGGAGGAAATTATGAGAAAAAAATAATGCACGCGAGAGCTAGAGAGTCCTTTTGCTTTTGTTTTTTTAAAAGAAGAAATAATAGAGTCTCGTAGAGCGGTACAATATTGTGGTGTGCTGCTCTTTTATCAACTCTTATCAGTTTTTTTTCTTTAGGGAGCTCACACGGTTTTAGTGTTTAATAAGATGGTTTTGGACGCCTGAGTATATGAGCGTCACATTCTTCATGTTGGCTCATGAATCACGTCAAAAATATGAGAAAAAGGAGTATATCTGTAGTAACGAAACGGATCCTGGGCCTGTACCAAACCCGTACAAGATAAATGAAAAAAAATGTAGGATTGGGAACGAACAGAATGATCTGAGGCGAAGAGGTCTGATACTTAATTAACCGTGCTGCATAATGGGGATTAATGCATGCATATAATAGAAAAGGAGTAATTGCAGACAGTGAACACGGGGAAAAATATTTCTTTCCAGGGAAGGGCATCTATATAAAAAAATTGCGGATGTTAGATGGATAAGATGAAATAATGAACTGCTTGTTGAAAACGCAAGGTAGGACAAAACTACAAAGTAAGGAATGCAAATTGATTTTGTTGCGAGAATATAGAAGAGTGCTATTTTAGTTTGGCTAGTTTAATTTTTTAAAAAAAGAATCTGTTGGATGTTTCGCGATATGAGGCAAAATGCAAAAATAGTGATGAATTTCCCTTCAGTCACCAAATTTTCTGCAATGCTATCACCAGCTGTGAAAAACCTTTGCAGAGAATCTCTCCATATATCACTGCTTGACCAAAGGAAGCTGTCAAATAACTCCGGTCATTTACTATATTACTAAAAAGTATGAAAATGCACTGTTCGCTCATTGTCAGCTGGGTGAAAAAAAAGTTAAATGAAATTATAATTTTAAATCGCATTTGATGGCGACGATAATGCTCTTTGTCGCATTCGCATTCAGACCTTAATGCCTTTATCATGTACTCAATGATGTTCAGACAGTAGGTTGTACTCACCTGCTCAATGCATGTTTACGAGCATTATATGCTAAACTGAAGGTATGCACAGTTGGAGAGTGCAGAGTAGAAAATAGAGTCTCAGTCTCGAGGAACCTAGCCCTCCTTCCACCCCGTAACAGTTCACAATTGTGGTCATTTAAATGACAATTATTTTTTTCCCTGAGACCATTGTCATCCCACGTCAAATATTTTACTCCAAACAATGAAACCAGACGAAAAAAAATTATAGCAGAAATTTTTTTTCAAGTAAAAATTATCAATATGAGAAATCAAGGCAGTTTTACTACGTAATTGCTGTAAAATGCCATTATTGCCACATTTTGGCCAGTCGCATATCACACATGAACTGTTACAACATCAGAAAAGGGCTCTTCATATTACTACGCTCATTGCATAAAAGCCACTAATGAAGAGTCAACAAAATCATAACTTTAATTTTTTTTCCCTTGAACCACTCTCGCAGCATTTATCACAGTAGGAAAGATTTCCCACTAACCACTAACCGGATAAGTTACGATTATTTGTCCAGTAAATATCTCATAAACAATTTTTGAATTACTTTGCTAAAAAGATTAACTGGCTATACAAAGCATAATCTCTCCTCGAAAATGTTAAGTGTTAGACATTTAGCTACATTTAGCATCATATTTTCATCAGAAAAAAAGAATTCCAGGGCAAAGGGCCAAAATACATTTTGTTGTCGAAGAATGTGCAAGCCCTCGGCGTATTGTATTCTCGTCTAAAATTTACAGACCTCAAGAATGCAATTCATTCCATACCAGAGAGAGTCCACACTATACTAACAGGATGTACAAATTTAAGTAAATGAATACAAAAAAAAATTCCTCCATAAAAATCTATTCTTTTTAGTCTTTTTTTTCGTCTAAAGATCCATTTACATACCAACAAGGTAATTTTAATTATCATACAATAGTGTACGCTCGCTGTCTAGCTGGCATTGGATTATTATGGTCGTTTTTTTCAGTCTTATAAATGGCAATATCATCATCGCTGAATGTTGATGGAGAGGCTACAGCACAAGCATTTTTTTAACAAGATTGTGGCACATGCAAAAGGTGTAATAAAACCACTCTAATTTACTACTGCTATTAGTAATTTTAATTATCATACAATAGTGTACGCTCGCTGTCTAGCTGGCATTGGATTATTATGGTCGTTTTTTTTTCAGTCTTATAAATGGCAATATCATCATCATCGCTGAATGTTGATGGAGAGGCTACAGCACAAACATTTTTTTAACAAGCTTGTGGCACATGCAAAAGGTGTAATAAAACCACTCTAATTTACTACTGCTATTACAATTATCATTAAAATCATAATTAATTTTTTAATGGTTCCGTAAATCCATATACACTTCTAGACGGTTTTTGTGTGTGCACATTCTAGCGCGATCCTGTTACAAGAAACAAGGTAAAAATGATGATGAGAGCCAAAAAAGATTGGCCACATCATGATGAAAATGGCATATATGCCATCGTAACTCCTGCAGCAGGCACTAAAACAGACAGTCGCTGAATAGTGCAAACCAGTCAAACTCAACCTTACCCTACCTTTGCGGATTATATCGTGAAGTCTAATTGTTTTTGTTGTGGTCTTGATTTTCGAGATTATCTTGCTAATTTGTAATATGATGGGTTCCATTTTCTGAGCTCACACAAAGAAATTGCATTCTTTGGGATTGTTATGCAAAGTAGCAACATGATCGTTTAGCCACGGCTCTGCACTGACTTTTCCTTCTGAACAAGTTATTTCAGAAAAAGGGTGGAACAATCAAATCCAAACTGAGAGAGGAGGAAATTTTTTAGTCTACCTCTCCCTTCTAGACCCTTTGCATATTATAGGAAACACGTATGGCCTGTACCACTTTCTTCTCTGTGATATATTGCTAATTAATTAAGCTACTACAACTCGAGATGATAATTGCCCATTGTGAACAAAATCATGTTAGCAGAAAAAAAGGGAAGTGAGCTTGAGGTTAAAGATCTTTTGCATAGAGCACCGCTTGCAAATACCTCCGCTTTAATTGTAGACTTTAACTTGTTCACAACTTATTTATCATTTTTCTCTAACAGTTAGGGATTAGGGAGCCATGTTGCTCATCCAAGTGAATATATTCTTTTTCTTTTAAGGAGCAATCCTTATTGCAGGATCATGTCTGGTTTAGATGGCTAACTGGACTGTTAATGTTAATTTCCTTATAATGGTGATGAGATCATATCATCAATTTTTTTTCTTCAAAAAATTAACAAAGTGACTTGCTTTGCATACCGCAAAAAAATTGTTATTGCAATGTCCCGAGAAAACATCCCATCTTATTGCAGTGTTTTCCGCACGGAATTTTTATTTGATGACATGATTGTTGTGAGAGTGAAGTATTTCCTGCCTGTTGATGTCAGACTGTCAGAGCGAGCACGAAGAATTCGCAGCCGCTTTTACTGGATGGACATACTGTGAGTGACGAGTAAAGAGTTGCCACATTAAAAACCATTTTATTTTCTGATTAGACCTCAGTTCAGTGTTCATAGTCTTGTGGGATGGGATCGGATTTTTTTTTATTCTACTGTCTTGAAATTAGAGAAAATTAACTGCAAATAAATGCGGAGAAGGGAAAAACTTGTTTTTATTATTATGATTATTACATTTTTACACCTTACATTTTAGTTTTTCTTCCTCAGCCGTGCAACAAAATACCTTAGCAGAAGTCAAACTAGAAGCTGTTACAAGCATTTAAATTGTTTCTTGTAGCTGCTGTTTGTGATGATGAGAATGAGCTCATACACCAACTTCTAACTTTTTCTGTTCTTATTCTTCCTGATCTATCTCTATCT
>JAHZND010002801.1:0-11536 GCA_027744115.1 Acrocyrtus sp. NNG-2020
ATATTGACTTTCAAACAATTCCACTCCACTTCTTCTGATAACGCTTCTTTCTTTCTACTTTTTCACTAATAAAACCCCCTTTCAGCCGCAACAAAAGGCCATGAGTAAAGTGAAGTGGCTAATTCATGCATTATAAATAAGCGCAATTCATATGACAGCCACATCCACTCGCTTACGACATGAATTTCGTGAAAAATATATATAACTCTGTGAGTGCTAATAACGCCTTGCCCTAGGTGTGGCTCCAACACGTCACAGGTAAAAACATTGGGAAGCGGCTTACAGAAAAAGGCAAGGGAAGTGAACAGTAGCCTGTGTTAAGCTGATAAAACAAGACAGGATCGCTACCGAGTTATTCTCCCTCACCGAGAGAAGAAGCTATCCACTATCCACCCTGAAGAGTCTTGTTTTTCCCTTTCCATGCCCTAAAACAATATATGCTTATGACCGTCTTTGTTTTTCCTTTTATGGGATTATGAGATGAGCGGTAATTCCGATAAAAAAACTAAAGGAGAAATGTAAGAACAGAGAAGTTAGATCAGAAAAGGTACGTACTTACCAGGTGTGAAGTGCTTGTTTGGGCTCCCGGAATCAAAGTATCTCGGGTTGTTCGAATCCAGATATGATTTCCCTGCTGCTTCCTGCATGTACTTGGCCGCTGCCGCAGCGACAGCTTCTGCTGACGGATACATGGAACTGATTGCTGCTGCTGAGTATCGGTACTTATCATCGATTCCGGAGTATGCCTTCATCGCATCTTGCATCGACGAGACGACTTGATGAGCTGCCGGATTTGTGACGGCTGCGGCTGCAGCCGCTGCAGCAAGACTTGTGTTGTGCATGGCCGAGCCAAAACCCGCCGCTCCACCATAAGCACTGTTGTAGTAAGTTGACATTTGAGCCGCTGCCCCTGGGAGCCCAGCTAAAAAGAAAAAACAAAAAAATTCGTAAATTTTTTATAACACAGTTATCGATTTATTTCCAAAGGAAAAAAAACATTTTTTGCCCCCGACCATTTTAAAGGTAACATAATAATGCCACTAAAACCAAAAGCTACAATTGTTACCCTTTTTCCTTCTCTATTCTTTCTCGCTTCGTGTCTTTTTTTCAGCTGTGTCAACTACTGCCATTATTATTGCCATTATGAAAGCCACACAGAGTACATACTGACTGCTGCCGAAAATTGCCACACAGTCTACTCCCTTCNTCTTTCTCGCTTCGTGTCTTTTTTTCAGCTGTGTCAACTACTGCCATTATTATTGCCATTATGAAAGCCACACAGAGTACATACTGACTGCTGCCGAAAATTGCCACACAGTCTACTCCCTTCATCCTTATCAAAATTGCTTTTTTCAGCTTGCTCGAATGTCTTTACGCTAATTCTATTACTATTGTAGTTGGCACCACCTTTTCCACATTAGCGTGTCCCATTTTGTCACCTTTGTTACAGGAAAGAGGTGGAAACGAAGGAACAGTCAGGGGCCTATTCTCCCCGTAATAAAACTCTTTCTGGATTCTACATCCACTACTTCCTCTCCTGCTTGTGTACCCCATCACAACCACCGGAGAAGCATACCTAATAAGAATCTTTTTAAAAAAATATCCTCAATCCTCATCACCATCCCCTCTCCCAGAGCCAAAGGGTTGAACTTATCTCCTCCTGTTCGTACAATGCCAGCACCAGCCAAGTAAAAAAAGAAAATTTAAATGTGAATGTTTATTTCTTTATTACAATCAGCCACTCTTTATTATCCCTTGTTCAATTTTTCCCCCTCCCGTGTGTAACAAACGACAGTAATGCACACAGAGACACATGTACATACCAAAGAATACTTTTCAATTCCATCACTACTCCTGATTCTTGCCATCATCTCGCTGTAATAATCATAATCATAACCGTAAATATAATCATAACTCAATCCAATCTGCCAACTCTTCTTATCCTTCTCTCCAGTCATTTTTTAGGAAAATATAAAAGAAAAGTCAGAGAAAAAAGGATTCCCTTCTTTTTCCAAAGCAATTCCACCTTTTTTCTTCTTCCTCACATTATTTCTCTATTCTTTTCTTTTATGACGGGACGCAAAGTGATAATTTCAGCCTTTTCTTTTTCTCCTCTGAACACGAACAATATGAGGGAGCATTGGCATACAACAAGTCCTCTTTTCGATAATTTACTTTTTGAGAAAACCTGCTGCTATTCTAACGTCATCATTATGATGATCCGTCAGTAGTTTCTCAAGTTATGTTTATGATATAACACTATTCCCAGTTTATTATTATTCCAGTGAGCGCAGTCAAACAGGACGAAAAGATTGCATTTACGGTTTTTCATTCAGAGAGTAACAAAACCACAGAGATGTCTAACAATACTTGCTTTACAAATTGCTTATTGAGACATTCTCTGATTTTTTTTCAAATGACGAGCTGAATAGTATAGCTACACTGAAAGAAGACAGATTCATTGTACGTCATCGCAGTTTCGACACTTGCCCCTTAACCATCATTGCATATCCATGAAAGAGAACCTGTTGGCAGCTTGTTGACCTTTGCCAAAAAAATCATTCGCTGACGTACTCGAATTTTCAACACATTCCAATCTTCGCCAACTAATATTATGATATTCCGATGGCTTAACAGTTAGCAAAGTCAAAATTACCTTGCTCTGACAGCCAAACTCACTAGTTGATTACCAAGTGCATATTCCATTCCCAGCCTGAAATATTTTTTTCGTTAAAAAAATTCAACAAGGTCCCTTTCCACAAATCGAATGAGTTGCATATTGCACGCTATATACCTAGTGCATTCAAGAACACGCAGCATTGCCAATTTACTATTTTGTTATGTAAGGAGAACAACACCACTTCATTTCTTTTCACGAGTGCTGTATTTTTTCGTATTTTCTTTGCAACTTCCACCACTTCTCCAATACTTTTATATCCTAGGCATGCCGAAGGAGAGGGTGATGTGCAGATGGTGTCATTACGAATTACAGCCAGCTTTTGTTCAATTCACACCATTATATTCTATACAGTCACCATGAGCGGTGAAGCAATTCACCACCGCCACCATTCCTACCGAGCGATCCCAGTAACAAATAGAAACAGCACAGCAGTCACTGTACCCACTACCATCGCCAATATCACAGTAATGATGATGAGGACCAAAAATATAATATAAAAAATGAGTACAGAGAGCTACATACAATAGTAAAGGTGTAAGCAACTATTTTTTTTATTCTGGTAAGGTGATAATTTCCAACTGTTCTTTATTCCACACAAAAGCTCAATAGCATAACCCTTCTATTTATGAGTTTTTCTTCTAAAAAATTGACACTTGCATTGCATTTTTCATAAAGGAGCACAATAGCCTTTTATTTTCAATAATAACCATTACTGTCCAAGTTGCATGCGCAGACAAGTTTGTCTTCATTTTCTACCACTCTCCGGCAATTTTCTTTATTTACACATCATCATCCTATCTTCTCTTTAAGCAAATAGCAGTTTTCCTGGTGAGCATTTACCTATGCGGAGTGTGATGAAAGTGATGGAATTCTGTCAACTTTTCCTAACCATCCACCGGTGAGTCTACCTCATTCGGTTTGGGCAGCCTAACGCTTCCCAGCACGAAATCCCGGTTGCTCCTTTCTTCCATATGAAAAAAACGCGAAGCAAAAGAGTTTATATTTTTATGATCCATGCATAATACCTTTTTGAATACGAGTCCGTGCAAAAGTGCATCTTTTTTTCAAAGTAGTAAAAGGAACTGCTCGCTGGCTCATGAAGCACTATTTTTTCCAATGTCAAAAAATTACCAGCTTCTCCGGCTTATATAGCTATGTCATCGTACTTTTTGAAAAAAAAATCTTTTGCTTCCTTCTTAATTTTTTTATAGTCACCTTCTCATATTATTTCGCTTATTGTTGCTGTGAAAATTATTATTACTCCTTTTCTCATTTCCATTTCATTACAGTGAAGTGAGTATTTTGTTAGTTGCTACAACGTGCAATTACTCTACTGTCATCGTCATCATTCCCTCCTTCCTCTAACTTTATTACTGGCTTTAGTCCGTCAAAGTCTTGTGCATTTTAAAGCTCACAATGTAATAATGGCAATGAAGCGCAGTAACTGCCTATACAACAATGACAGTACAAAACCTATTCAGAAATAGACAATTTGCCAGCCTTTCTCCACACATGAAAGATTTTTTGTGCCTAGAAATATTATGGGAACGTTCTTTACTGTTTTGTTGAGCGTGTAATGATTATGTCATGTCAATGAGTTGTTTCACAAAAAGCTATCATCATTCTAGAAGGATCTTCGCACCTTGGACGAAGGGGAATAGGTAGGTAGCTTTCAATAGAACACAACGTAACGTGTAGCGCCGCATACCCTAGAACAAGTCTACTCCCATCTTATTAAGTTTTATGACGGAAATACTTTTTTTTGCAAAGTTGCTGTTTATTATTGTCTGGGCTAGCACACATTTAACCAATCCGATTTCCCCCAGATATCCTGTGATTGATTGATGTCCACTTTTTTTGCTTTGTAAACACTGTTTAAGCTACTTCAACTTTAATCTACTGCAGGCATATGTGTTTCTTTACGATCAATTTCTTCTAATTTCCTCCACTTCTCAGATTAAAACAGTTTTGGGTGTACACAAAGAAAAACTTGATGATAAATGAGTGACTCATGCCATGCCTTAGCATTACTTGTCACTTTCTGTACAGCAAGAGAGAAGTTATCTTTTATTTTTCATTTTCGGACTGATGTTTTCTCATCTCGAGAATTCACTCCAAGCTCAACCAGTTCAATTCACTTCGTTCTCATCTCATCAAGTCCAGTATTTTTCCTCTATTATTCTACCCAAGTTAATTCTTCTCTCTCTTTTGTCCCTTTAAAATGGAAGGGGACTCGGGAACAATACCAGCGAGTGATGGAGTGAGTTGCACTTTTTTCATAATAAAAAATCACTCCTAAAACCATTTCACTTTTTATATAAATACGGTATTGTCCCATTTCAAAAATGGACGAGAGTCAAAATCAAAATGGACTGCAGTTACTTTATATGGCTTCTTTCCCACTCCTCGTCATCCCATGACCATCCTCCTAATCACCTTTCGTAGGCAACAATCTAAACCCATAGCTGACCTGTTTAAACCCATTTTTGCTAGATTGGAATGGACACCAACAAACGTGCTCAAATCAACTAGTCATATAACTCTACCCCACTTACATTTTTTGTATTATAAAAACCGTGATTATTATCACAAGCCATTTCTAACAATTCCTCATCCCTTTTCCAATCCTATCAAGGAGGAAACGAGTGCAAATCTACAGCAAAATGTAATGCAATATAGCAGTGGATGGTGTTATTTTATCCATCACTGGTTAATTTTCTATTCCGCTTTTCTATTCCTACGCCACACTACATTTTGGCTGTATGTGTCGATATTATAATGCCCTAATTTTTGTCCTTTTCTATACAGATGAATAGGGAAAATGGACTCTTTCTCCCCATTGTAATCCTCATCCTATTTCTTTCTCTCTCCGGTGTAAGGTAGAATGACAGAGCAAATAACACTTGTTTAGCTCCCTATTCATCCTCCATCTCTCTCTGCAGAGTTATCTATACGTTATTATTGCTGTCTCTTGTCCATTGCTTTTTCGTATTGGAACGACAAAATGCATTTCGTATAGTAAAAGCTCTCCCTCTATATTTACTTACTCTCTCGTCTAATATTATTACCGGGAAACTTTGCATTTCCTTCTGAGGCTCATCGCCAGGCATGTATGTATTCCCATTATTTTCTTTTTTTACAATGCAATACAATAGAAAGAGAAAATGGAAAAAGGGGCTTTCATAATACTCCCATTCTTCTCCCTACTTCATCATCTATTCTAGTGCACATCTTTTCTTTTCTCCATCAATCCTTCGTATCTTCCTGAAAAAATATATATCGGGTAAACTGCAGGGGAAATGCAATTTCTTGCTCTGACTTCTCTTCAAATCCAACTGCAAGCCACACATATAATATGCTTGTTCCTAAAATAAAATTCACGGAATTTTCTAGAGATTTTTCACTATTGATTAGCAATGTGATCTCTGTAAATCAGAAATTTTCTTGTTTTGGGAGACTAACAAAAACCACAAGTGTTTTTATTCAAGGCCCATCGATTTTAAAATAAACTATCCAGGAACGACATGAAAAAGTAAATCAGAGATTTTCTTGTTTTGGGAGACTAACAAAAACCACAAGTGTTTTTATTCAAGGCCCATCGATTTTAAAATAAACTATCCAGGAACGACACGAAAAACTTGTAACACTCCCTCGATGGCATTTTTGCGTTCTCGTGTCAATTTAACACTTTTGGTAACCTATGAAGCACCAGCACCAACCGTAGCTTTTGGCTTCAGGTTAAGTATGGCAAAACGACATTCCAATCCAATCCGAGATCAAACCCTAAAAGTTGGCATGATTTCACATCTCATATATATGAGACGGAGATGATGTCGAGCGTGAGAGAGGGTGGGGAAGCGTGACAGCTAGCAATACGCGCAGCATGTGACAGAAAGAAAATATGGCAATTGAATCTTTGCTGAAATCAAATCCACTTCTCAGACAGAGGGCTGAGCTATCTCTTATTTTGGATAAACTCATTCCATTTTTATACCTGAAGTTAGTACAGTTTCTTGCTCATATCGTGTCGTACATTTACACTCCTTGTCATGTGCACTTTTATTCTAGTGACAAAACGAATCTCACCATTATGATAATTCTCACTCCTTTTACGATAACTGAGCTATCACATCACCACTCAAAATACAAAAAATATATCCAAACCAGGGCCAATATGTCTATTTCTCGAATACATTCATTATACCGCAGGAATCCCAGATGAGGAGGATGAATGGTCACACTCAATCAACTTTTTTGTCCTTATGTCATGTCATAAAAATATAAGGCTTTTGCAGGATTACCTACCCATCCTTGCTTATATCGACTGAAGTGCCGCTTCGCATCACACAAAAATATTTCTTTCCCTTTTATAGCATTCTCTGACCTTAGAGTGAGTTCAGACAACATAAAATAGAGCCCAGCAACCAGTTACCCGATATAAAAAGTCAGCCAAAACCAAGCTGTACTGCATTACAATAATGACTGCATCAGACACAGAGTAGCAAAAAATGATACTCACGTTTTTACGCTAACCTTATTTCTCCCATCATTTTTGAAAAGGCACGAAAACTATTACATCTTTTGGAATTCTAATTTGATGAAGTGATACTTTCTGGGGAAAATCCACAAACTTACATAAATATGCTGTGCTAAAGAGCAAAGAGTTATTTTCACATTGCCCCACCCAAGCTTAACACATTACTAAAGGCACGTTCTCCGTTTCCTATGCTCATTTTAATTCACGATTTAACAAATGATGAAAAATCATATACAGCCCACGCATATTCTTATTTTACTCAAAAAAAATATTTACTACAATAGCTCTTCCCAAAAATGACCATGAACAATATGAACCTTTTTTCTCTCTACCTGCTCGCCTTGCATCAGCAGAACAACAGCAGCAGCAGCAAGGATCCAATAAAGTTTAACAACAGGAAGACATGCACATTTATTTCATTTAGAGGCGACACATGCAATAAAAATGCAAAAACCTTGTTTCCAAACTTTTAGGTGAAATGCTTAAAAGGCTTTTTTCCAGTTTTAAACTTACTCTTCTCTTGGATCAGTCCCAGGTGTACAACAACAATAAAAGCGAGTGAAAAGCTAGCTTGAGTCAGGTAGGTAAACTGTCGATTGTTAAAGCACTACGCATAATATCCCATTTACTGCGTACCTAACAAGCAAAAATCGTAAGTTAAACGGGGATCATGTCACGTCTCGTTTCCTTTTACAAACACATTCTCATACATGGCTGAGTGTATCCTTTGAAAAAAGCTTCGACTCAAAATGCTTATTCTACTTGAATAGCCAACAAGCATGTACGTTAAAAACCGGCCAGCCAACTTATGGCTCTCGCTCACTTCACTCCAATTCCAAAAACAGATTCATTTGGACTTACAAGAAAATTGCTCAATGTAGCATGCTATAGCACACACAGTTTTATGTGGAAAAGTGTGAAAGAAATTGCATTTCATTGCGTATCTAAATGAGTTCAAGTGAAAAATCGTAAGAAAGAAAAAAATCTGATTTTTTTCAAGCTACTATTTTACCACCATGCAGCCCACCACAACCACCACCACCACCGACAAATAAATGTCAGCATTCTAACTTTTAGAACCTAAGTTAAGATGGGGAGAGAAAAAACCTTCCAAACAACCAACAAAACCTACCCCGTTTCACATGCACATGTGCACAGTGGCATAAATGATTTTTTTCTGTACGTGTGACTGTGTGAGAGCTGGCCAGGTGCAGTGCCCAAGGCATTTATTTCATTTATTAATATGACTGCTACTTACTTTCCTCTTTACTGCACTTTGTATAACCATTTTTATTCCTGTGCCAAATACAGAATTATATGCATTTTACAAATTGTATGCTGCCTTCTTCAGTAACGAAAAAGCACCGTGAAAAGGCCAAAGCTCACTTATGAATTGACCTCATGGTTCCTATCATTAGCCAAATTCTATTCTCCGCTGGCAATGCACCAAAAATCTCCATGATCCCTTCCGACTTTTTTTGTTCTTGATCTGTTCCTGGGGAGAACTGAAAAAAAATTCTATTGATAAGTACCCGGAGTGAGCGAGCGGATACTGTCAACTGTATTATTAGCTTTTGTCGTAAAATATGAGCTGATAAATTATGAAAGTAAATTGAAAATACAATGCATACTATTTGGTTCACTTAATATTCATATTTTTTGTGAAAAGTTCTCGGAATAAAAGCACAAAGTCCAAAAGTCACTTGTAAACGAGCAGCTCTTGTAATTTAACAAAGGTAATCTTATTTTTACCTTTTCCCCGCCATTTTCCCTGTCTTTGTCCTCATTTTCTTAAGAAAAAAATATATTTCGAAAATAGAGCAATAAAAATCCTGAACCGTATCCTTAATGCACGTGCGCAGGGCAGGCAGAGACAAAAAACCACGGCAAAATATCTACCTTTTAAGAAAATGAGCTTTTTCTTGATAAATAAAGTCAAGGCCGCTAAAAAGACCGCAATAAATTTTTTGGCAGTTGATAAAGTACATGCTACCTTTTCATTTCCAGGTATTCTTTGGAGTCACCTATAACCAATCACCACTATCGCTGATGCTGCAAACATTCAAATCATAAAAATCTTTCCTTGGGTAAATTGCTCTGTTGACAGGTATTTCAGTGAGCAATCCACATCGATAAATTATTCGCTTTGAACAAAAATATTAACTGCTTGCGCAAAGATCAGAAGGATAGTTACAATTCATACAAAATGTAGTTTTAAGTAGCTATGTTGATAGGAAGAAACAACTAAAGGATGAATACTCGCATTTAAGTTTAGTGTCTGGTAACGGCCATAAGATAAGTGGCAGAGGAATACCGATCAATGAGCACTTCTTGAAATTAGTGCAGAACTAGATAGAGGACCTTATTAACTCAGCAATCGTTGCCAACAGGTATCCAATAAAATGACAAAACAAAGTATCATCACATCTTCCATAATCACTATCTTGCATCATGTTCACGGAAATCCTCCACATCTAAGTTGTAAAACATCATAAAGTAATAAAGCTCGGGTGCCCGTCATTATCACGAGCTGGTCATTCTCTCGCTCTCTCCTTACTACTATAACCTTCTGATGTATGCAATATCAACTTTCGAAAATGTTTTACAGGTAGCCTGTCGTCACACTAATTCCGATAAAAACAAGAATATGGTATCATCCCTCCGTAACATGTCTAGATTATAGCTTCTCTTCTTCCATGTAGCTCCACATTATGATGTTGATGATCTGTGATCGAAAACGTTTTTAAGCAAAAATTCCTTTATATTACTAAGAGCATTTTCTTCATGACTATTATTCGCAAAAATAATATTTTGCTGCGAAAACTCCTTAATTACTACGAGCTGGTAATTATAACCCAGTCGGAAGAATACAAAACACTCGTTAAGTATTTAAGTGCTCATATCCTAATAACACGAGTGCTAAATATGTTTCCATTAAACCTCATCAACATCAATAATAATCGTCTCTGGTCTAAGAAAGCATTAACTCAAGGAGAGAAAAACTTTGCAAAGGAAAACATCTTTTTCCCCAAAAAGCGAGACTCGTTACTCCTCTAAAAAGTTTCTTTTTCTTTTTTTTTCTTTTTCTTTTTTCTTTCTTTTTCTTTTCTTTTTTCTTTTTTTTCTCATTTTCATTTTCTTCTTTCTTTTCTTCTCCTTCTCATTCTCTTTCGCCCAGGATCCTTGACGGCTGGATGATTTACAGTCTTGTTTTCAAACGAAAAAAAAGTATTAAACGCGTTTAGATTTAGATGGATGATGGCATAAACTTATGCTTTTTCTATCAACATCATCATCATTGTCTACTTCGGGCAAACATTACATGCACATTAGCAGGCTCATATGCTCCCCATCAGGCAAACTATTTAATACTCTTTTTTATTTCGCTATTTCCCCCCAGAATGCTGCCTAACACCTCCATTAACATAAAACAGCAGCCCCATCATGGAATCTCTCGACATTTCAGTGAAAAAGAAAACGTTTTTTTTCTCCGCTGCATCCCTCATCTGTGCATTCCGCAAGTTCACTTGAAAATCAAGTTGTTAGCTATCATAATATCGCATAAAATCAGAAGGAATGCATACCATAACAGCACCATCACCATCTTACAAATATCATCATCGGAGTTGCATAAAGTTCTCGTACGCTTTCCTAGTTTTCCCTCAACTTCTACCCTTCATAATTTATGATTTTTCCCTTGCTTTATCCCTCTCAATGCCAGGATAATAGTTATGTCTGCTTTTTAACTCTTGTGTAAATACCTTCGCTTCACCTTATTACAAGTACAAACTTTATCATCTCACAAGAAGTGAATTTTAATGGGGTATGGTGATGGTGGCAACCCATCCTACCTGTTTCAACTTTCCAACACGAGCTCAAAAACCTCCACTAACAGTCGGATCAGATGCCAGCCTTCTCCTCTCTAAATGACATGATAATGTTGGGTTATTACTTCATAAGTTTGCTTGTTAAATTAACTCGACAAACTAGAGGCGGCTTTGCCCATCCGCCTCCTTCAGCCCAACAACTTACTTCGCCCAACTAAATTTTCTCTCCTTTTATTACCTTCTACCCGTCATACTCCATTCGTTTCTCTCGCAAAACATTTTAACATTCTAGCTTATGTGTACAACTAAAATAATAACATAGTAGAGCCCTGGCAGATTGACAGCCAGGCGGATAAATTGTTTTTTTTGCCTCTCTCTCTCTCTCTCTCTCTTCTCCGGAATTACTATTTTACTATTACGCACTCCATTACCTTATTATCTTCTCATCATGAGACGCTGCGGTCCAACCTACGGATACCCAAATTTTCTGAC
>JAHZND010002802.1:0-11892 GCA_027744115.1 Acrocyrtus sp. NNG-2020
AATTTTCTAAAGCCTTGAAATTCCAATGAACTCCATTTTTATATCATAATAATAGACCAGATGGAGAAAACTTTCCATACACTAATATTCTCATATGCGCATATTTTCCATCTCCGTTTTGGAACAAACAACAGCTGCTTCCATTTAAAACTTTGATCAGCATTGATTTTTTTTCTTCGTCTCGCCTCACTCCTTTTTTTCTCTTTTCTCTCATATATTTCTGTGCCAAACCTCAGGCACTGAATCCATTTGTCTTGATAAATTCCCCTAAAACTTCCCGGACTTTTCCTGAATTCTTCCTTCCAATAAAGAAAAGTCACTGGGAGTGTAGAAGGCTCCACACAGCTCCTAGTCCAACTTTCCTCTGGAGTGTCTCAAGCAGCGCGACGAGATGAGACACTTGCGAAAGAGGGCTTTCCAGATTAGCCACAAAAATATCCAATCCTCCACACGATAAACAGGCTAGTTGCTATAGTATTCATCCATCCAGGATCAATTTCATTCTCATACTTAAACAGCATTTGAATTCTTAATATCAATCTACTCCAAGGCAAATAAAGTTGGAGTAGAGTTCCTGGAAAAAAAACAGTTTCTTCTTTCTTTTGAAATTATGAGAATTCCATTTAAAACTTTTCCTCCTCTTAATATTTTCCCCCCAGTCTATGCAATTTTAATTAGGCGACTTCAACTTGCAGAAATTTAGTGGGGCACCAGATGCGCATCCCTTGGTGCTGACGGTGCACAGACATGCACGCCTTTAGCGCTGATGACGGGAGGAAAAGCTAACATTTAGCCGGGTCTACTTCACTTACTATCAAGAAAAAGACGTCACGGCAGACCTACGTCACAAAGTTGGACACTGGAAATTTTGAGCGCAGCAATAAGGATATAAACCTTCCACATTGTACTTGGAAAATCCCCCTCATCCTGGCTCACCAGGGATGATTGCATATTACCTGCAGTCATGCATGCATGAAGGAAGTCGTTTCCATGTGGCCGCATGAAGAAATGAAAAGAGTCTGACTAGTAAACAGTCAGAAAGAGATAGGGGAGAAAGTTAGCTCTGAAAAGAGGCAACTTGATGATGATGATTATGATAATGGCGTTGCATGATTGGAGGCCAGAAGTAACCCACAGTTGTAGTAATCATCACGGTTATCATTACATCGCACCGCAGCCAGATAGGACAGCAGCGGAGGACACCCATGTAGCGATAGACACTGGAGGATGCAAACTTTCATGATGATCGGAATATGTACAAAAGTGAGGAAAAGTTAGTCCATAGATTTTAAGCCATATACATATTCCCTTCTTATGCACACACACGAACGTGGCAGAGAGGAGATGAAATGATAAGGCAGCACTTTCTATATTCCTCACAAAAAACGGGGGAGGTTCAGCAACATATTTTTTTTGCTGGAAATTGGGCACGAAACCCACTTGGAAACCTGGAAAGGACAACTTACAGAGAGGAAATCTGTGGTAATAGGAGAAAGCAGTTTCCTCTCGAAAGCAGGCAGGGAAAGCGAGAATTCTTCTTTTTTTTCAAAACGCTGTAAGCAATTCAGGGAGACTTCCATACTACCACTACTACTTTATCTTGCCTTCTGCCAACTTCCTCAAGGAAGTTGGAGGGAGAAGGAGCGACAGTATATAATGCTAGAAATCACACGTAATTACACGACATCACTAGAAACTTCATTCGTCACCGCCAAGATGGAGTGAAAACTTCATCAGAGGAAGAAACAACAAAAAAAAAGTTTGGGTATTAACTCACCAAAGAAAATACTATGCATATTCATACTATGCAGGAGCACGCTATTGTCACCAGCTTCTATATTATGCACAGTTATAAAGATACATGTTGTTTTTTATTGAATAGAAACAGCAGAGATAAAAAAATATATATTGACGAGTGGTGCTTGCGAAACGTTTCCAGTTGCTTTCTCCTTCTCCCCTTTTGTCACCATGGCAGAAGGGAATGCACCAACAGTTCCAATACGTTGATAGGCGGTTACTATTCTTTTCTCTCAGTTTGCCTTAGGAGACTATGCCCACGCTGGCTGTCGCTCACATTATCCGGATTTCTTCCTGAGTGGGAGAAAAGAAGGAACGTGGCGAAATGCGTGTACGGTGCCTTTTTTTCGATCAGCTCTCGAGTCGAGAGGAAAGGCGCAAGGGGAGAATACATGCCAGGTAAGACAACAATGTGGGAGGTGTGCAAGAAAAATAAAAAAAGAAAAAAACTGGCGGGGCCTCAATAATACAAAAAATGCTAGTCATATAGTGGAAGCAGAGATAAGTACACATCCCGTTCACCTACATAATAGCAGTAGTGCTGCTTGAATAGGCTCAGTTTTTATTCTCGAGTCCGCTTCTACTTTAATTCAGTCCAGAAAAATGCGTGTATTTATCCCTATTTGAAACTATCCCTTTCTTTTTCACTCCCACGGGACTTTGTTACGAGCGAGTTAGAGAGTTTTTTTTGTAGAGAAGGAAGGACAACATCTTCACACTAACGATGGGTTTGCTTAAGAAACACTTTTTTCGCTAGAGCGAGTTTTTGAGTGGGGGAAGATGAAGGAATCGATTTTAATTTTTATAGCGGTGGGAAGAAGAGAGAGTGTGCTGCGTAAAACTGCTTCATTCTGAAGTATCCTCAATAATTTGAATAAATAGTAGTGGGAGTGGAACAAAGAGGAAAATCTGCTGTCCTTGCTTATTCTTTGTAAGCCTTCCAGATCTCAGGTGGATAGCACCGTAGAATCCGTAATTGGCTGGAATAAGAGGTGGAAGAACTTGAGTTTTACTCAAACAGCGCATATTTTTATGAGCGGAGAGAAAAAAAAGTTTTTAGTGGCACAGCTAAAAAAAGAAGTAAAATGGGTATTTTGAAATGGATTATTCCAGTTCTTGGCAAACTCTCTGCTGTTTTGAGTGTACAGCATTTTTTTGCGTACACAATATTAAAAAAAATGTGAATGCGCTGGCTCTCTTTTTTTTATAATAAATGGAAGCAGCTACATATTTGGTACAGTTCAGCACCTCGTCTGATTTTGACAGATGGCATTATTGCTCTAACTGTGCTTTTCCGTGTGGGTGAATAGTGAATGATAATGAACTGCCATGCATGCGTGATGTCTACGTCCCATAAGCAGGGAGACTTGCTGTGGCGACGGAATATAATCTGGGAGTACGAGTCTCCAGTGAGATTCTGGGAAAATGAATGACAAAAAGATGCCCACTCCATTCCCAGAGAAAATAAATGAGCTACTATAGTGCCGCCATTCTTTCCCACTTTATTAGCGCGGCTTGGCCAGAGTATACACTCTCCTCATTAATTAGCCATTACAATCCCAAACAAAGCTGGAACGACAATCGGAAGCTAAAAATAGATGGAAATATTCCCCAATTTTTATTTCATTTTATTTATGTGCTGAAAAAGGACCAACGCTCTAGTCACTATAAGCAGCACTCCAAGCAATGTCTAAGCATAGGTCCATTCTAAATGAGAAGAGGAGGGGAAAGCGGTATAACTAAAAAATTCAGGAGAAAGGCTACAGCAAAATAAAAAACTTGCGATGTCTACTCTTTCCACAAGTAACCGAGGGCAGTCTCCAAGGTAAAAAAAATAAATGTGGAAAAGTGAGAGGAAGAGGAAAGGGGAGAGGATGATGCGGAAAACTAGGAAATCAGGTTGGGCACAAAGCAATAAAACGGAGAGGGAATGTACATGCGTGTGTGAATGATTGTGTGTCATGTCGTACGTATGTAAATTGGGGGAAAAGGGAAAAATGATGCTGTCACTTTACTTTCACTTAGAGCAAGTCACCAACCATGCAGAAACAGGAAGATAGAGAGTTTCCCCATTTCATTCCCACTTTCCGTGTTTGCCTCCTTCCAAGAAGATGTATTTCCTATTTTGTAATCTTGGGCTTAGAGCAAAACAAGTTTTCTCTCGGTGAGGCCTCTTGTACGTGAGTATGGCGGCGTGAATGGGGATGGGAGTGATTGCAGGAGGTAGGGAAAATGTGACTAACGCTGCTACACATATAGCTTCCCTCATTCTAATCGTTTTAACTTGTGAGGACGTCAGCTCCTCCTAAGAACATGATGACACGACATGACATGACATGCTTTTTTCCTACTTGACACATTGCACAAAGGTAAAAAATGCAAGCCGCTGAGAAGAAAGGGTAGCAAAAGGGAGAATCTAAGAGAGGCGGCGGAATAGAGGAGAAAAGGAAGATTACGGAGCTTCTTATTTTGTTCACATGCACTCAAGTAGTTTGCCTCCATCCATAAAACTTGCAACGTGGTTCTGTTCCCATAAATGACTTTGTTCCTACTATTCCAGCATATTTCACTTATTGGCTTCTTGGAAAATCGAATTTTACCAGAGTGATAGGGGAAAAGGCGCTACTACAGAGAAAAGCACACTGCATAGCAGGTAAAAACTCGTAAGCAGGTAAACTTTCCCCTGATCACTTCGTTCCAACTTTCCACTACCAACTACCGGTACATTTATGGGAACACTTGAATGGGAATCTACTCTTCCGAGAATTTCCCCCTTTTTTTTCGAGGGGAACAGAACCAATTTCTTTTATTTCTTAGCCATGACGACACAGCAAAAAAAAATTCTTTTTTGGAGTTTGCATCCTAATCGGCTACAAAGAAAGGAAGAATCTGATTAGGAAGTCCAAGTGTGCTCGCTCTACGTTGCAAAATAGCTTACACCGTGGTAGTGAGCATTAACTCCCCCGAATGAAAATGAGGGTGTATGGCGATTAGTCGGAAACTAGTCTACATAATTATAGCCACACTTATTGCTAGTTTCGCTACTCACTACGGCTAACAATCTATGAGTTCAGGTTAATAATGTTATTAAAAGGAAAGTAACTTACTGAGAGTCAGTATGCCACCCACGTATAGATATTATCAGGTCACATGTTTGAGTTCCAGTGCAAGTCAGTCGGCAAGAAAATGCTTTTTTTTGTTATTTCGCGTTGAGTGCGCTAAAAAGTTTTAGTAGAAGTAGTGTAGTTATAAGTAGTACGGGGCGATTAATGGACTAAGCCGGTGTTAATTGTAAAATAGTTAACCATACAAAATCTTGTTAATTAAGTTTCTCATGTTATTACCAACTCGCTCTAATTCTGAAAGATTACAGATGAGCATTTTTTTTCCTCCTTGCTACTATTAGTAGTGGTTATTAATGGATTAAAAAGTAGTGTAACCATTTGCTTTTTTCTCGCTTTAAAAATGAGCGCCGTCCGGCGAGGTAGTAGAACTTTATAAAATGTACTGATATGGTAGATGATTTCGCGTGTTTTGTAGCTTGAAAAACTTTCGGAGAAGCAATTAGCTGCTGTTAACTAACATGATGAGGCACAATATCAGAGAGTAATTTGAGAGGATCGATCAAATAAAAACACAGACATCTGAGACGGTGCAAACTGCGACAACAAAACAAAAGAGCGCGCACTTTTTTTTAAATTTCTATCACAACATACAGGGCTTCACACTTTAATGTTCACCTCAATTTCCTTTGGGTGAGGGTGAGACTGTATCACAAATATATGGGGTAAAGAGAGGGGGAGCGAGACTATGTGCCTGGAATTCAAACAAAAGTTGGTAACAATGAAAAAAAAACTTTTTTATCAACTTAAGTAAGGTTCAGCTAAAGGGAACGATGTGGAAAGAGTTGAGTTTGTCATCGTATACACGCCCACCAAAAAGAAAATTAGAACTGGATTAAATTTCAACTCATTACATCCTGGGTACAATTCCGGTGCTCTGCCATTTTCAAGAGGCTACATTGTACAACATTGCAATTATGCAAAAGCTACTGAAATTGAAGTAGGGAGGAAGGGCACTCTCGCAGTACAAGATTTCCGAGGAAATATGTAACCATCGTTGACTTCCTTCCTTCCCTCATTGAAAAAACTGGAGCTTGCTACTACATATTATTCCGTTTTTGTCGACCACCCGACAGCAACGCAAACAGAACTGGGCTGGAATGGGGAGAACAGGACCCTCATTTATTTTCTTTGTTTGTGAAGTTAATTGTTGGTGATAATGGGCACTACTACATACTTTAGGAGAACAATGTCGATAACATTTTCACTTAAATTCCAACGCTCACATTCCCTCACATTTCACTTAGGTTGGGGGTATGGCGGAAAATGGGGAGAAGTATGTACTGTATCAATTCCTTGCAATTCATTTTGGTCCCCGCAAAAAAAACGCGCTCCCTTTTCTTACTTTTTTTTATCTCAGTTAAAAGAATTTTTTTTCCCACTCGCTAAGCTAAATTCTGTTTCACATTACTCTTCTGTCAACGATGTTTGGTCGTCCAATTTATCTTTTCCATCCCAAAATTATAATATAAAAGTGAATTTATCGGGGAGCGGACACAGGGCTTTTAGCCATTTCGTAGATCTTCTTCCCTTTCCCCATCAACCGTGGCGTCTCCACTCCTCTCTCCAGCTAGATGCAGCTTACAACAGCAGCAACTCGAAAAGGAAGTGGAAGACAATTCAATCTCATTTTTTGTGTGTCGGGAGCATGTTGGAGGATGCCAAGAAAGCGAGTGTGAGTGGGAGTGTAAGTGATCGTGTTAGGGAAAAGCTACTTTGGAAAATTACTAGGGCTCCTTCTTCCTTTGATGGACCGTCATCAATATCAGCATCAACGTCGCCAAATATCACCAGCGCTGACCTTTTTCATAGCGAAATGACAAGATGACAATGCGAAATAGGAAGGCCCGCCTTTTGCACTACCCTGAACCGCTATTTCCCCAGCACTTTACGAGAACAACGATGACATAACAATAATCCATTTGGAAAGCGTCGGATGGACGCACAAGGACAAAAGGGAAGATATCACTGAATTGTTTTACTGCTGGACGGGTCGTTAGAGATGTTTCCTTGTTGAAGATGGAAGCAGCGTCAAATTTGCCATTCCAGAATTGAGAATCGATCACCATTTTCTTCGTCACTGTTAATCTCTCCCATCTTCCTTGCCTTCCAAGGCGGTTTGGTTTTGGTGATGACGGGCGGTGGTGGATTTTTCTTCCGTACATTTGTCAAATGCAAATTTTTCCAGGCACGTCTATACTCTACTCCTCTGGAGTCTCAAAGGCTATCTTTTTTATATTATGGAACAAGTGACACTCCGAAAAAGGAAAATGACTAAAAAGGGAATATATTAATGTCACGTTTCCATTATATCAACTCAACTTTTGATGCAACTTTCCTTTGCAGCAACAGCAGAAGCCCTTCCCGTTCCCAAATATCCACCAGAGACGCCTTTACGACATAGAGCACGACTGTACTTGCAACGACGATGACTTTCCAGAGTACATCCTAATTTGGTAAGCTAACTTCCATTTCTCCTCTGACACGATATGAATAACTGCCTCGTATCGTAATGCTGGAGAAACTACATAAAAAAAGTTTTATGGATGGAAAAGATGAGTGCAAAAAGTCGAGTTTCTTTCACTCACTGAACTCTGAGATAGAAAAAGGACACATAAAAAGGTGAAAACTAGCTTGTGCAGCTGAACTCTACGGAAAAAGGACTGAAGGAAAAAAAACTCTTTTACGTTACAAAGGACTTTTTTGCATTGAGAAAACAAGATGTGAGTTTTTTTCCTCTTCCGACGTCTTTTTTGTGACTGTCGGAAAAAATGTGATCACAGGACTACTTCCGTTTCACCCTTATGCACTGCTGACTTTCCACGGCGTTGATAAATCTGTGTGGTCGACACATGTTGCTTCACACAGGAAGTTAAAATAAGGTGGAACGCGTCACTCCCGGTAAACCAAATGGAAGACATATTGTCTTATTGAACAGGAAACATCACAAACAAAATATATATATTTTTTTACTGAAAGTCTGCTTGTTCAGTGGCGAAAGATATGAAGTGAAAAAAAATTCTTTTGAAATTGAACCCGCGAGAGAGAAACAGGAGACAGTCGAAGCACGAGACTACCACAAGTGAACGTTATCGAAGATGGCCATACAAAGTGGGACAATAAACTTGTTTTCGGCTTAACAAGCTCTAACCAGCGAGAAGTGAGACGCTATCCAGTCTCCGATAGTTTCTGCACTCCGCTTCCCTCCTCAGAGGGGATGTGAACTGAATGGAGTGTGGAAGTGAATGAGATGTGTGGAGGGTCGTGGATTTTGGGTACATTCAGCTACGCTGCAAGCTGTATCTTTGCCTATTGTTTTCCTCCCTTGGAAAAAAGAATGGGGCGATTTTTGGCTCTGTCCTCGACTCCGGGGCGACCACCACCACAAAAAAAACTAATACACCCAAATATTTATTTATTTACTATTCCCAGGCGTGGAAGCTAGTCGAAAGGGGAAATGATGATCAACGGGAGGAGGACAACCTTTTTCCCGTTCCATTTTCTCTCATGAGTCGGATACAAATCGAGATGGAAAGAGAATGCACAATTGGCCGTTGTTTCCAGGAGTGAAAGCCGCCTGGCGAGAGAAGCTGATCATTATCATTTGAACACTGATGCATTCCCACAGCAACACACGAACTAACCCTACCCGCTCAGCGTCTCTCACAAGACCAGCTGCTCTAACGTTTACTAACTGGAGCAAAGCAGACCTTCCAAAGGGGGGAAAGGATGCTGTGTGAGTGATATAGCACGCCATTACATGCACAGGACAGGGTGAAAGTGTACGGGAAGCACATCGAAAAGGAGTCTGCAGGCACACCACTGGAACACTGCATACTCCCAGGCTTATTATTACACAGATGGAGGGAGAGAAAAAAAAGAGAGAGGGAAAATATCTTGCACTTGTCCTTGACATGTACGAGTGGTGGCAGTGGAGGAGAAAGCCAGAAATAAAACTTCTGCTCCTGAGAAAGGGCCCATGGAGCATTTAACCATCTGTAACAGAAGCGTCATCATCATCATGATCGTCGTCATCGTCTTGTAAATGCAAAAAGATGAATGCTACATGTGCTCTTCCACACTTTAGGGCCTGCTCCCTATTCCCTTTTCTAGCCTGGGAGATTTTTATTTTCATATATTTTTTTTCTAGTATTCCGTCTGGAACTGAGAATACAAAAGGTTAAATGGATGATGCCTTTTTGTCTGAGAAACTTTTTTTTCTCCTCTCTTCCTCTCCTTTTGTTGTAACAACGTTAGCCACAGTGCTATAGTTAGGGAGGGAGAGGAGGACTGCTCTATTCATCGCTGCCATAGTTTCCCTCCTCTGGTAAAAATTAGAAGGAGCGAGGTGCAGTAATCACAACTTACGAGTGTGCACGATATACTTTTTTGTGTAATAACAAAATATAAACGAATAAAAACATCATCATCAAGAAAGTTTATGAGTGACGCATGTTTTGCTTCCCTTTGTTTTGATATGCTCCCCATTTGCAGATGATGGCTGTCGGGAAGAGCTCCGTTTTCACGGATGGCGAGCGCGGAAGGATGAGTGATCGGGCGGGAGGACGGACAAGCCAGTGGAGAAAAAAAATCTTTTTTTTGCATGGGGAACTCAAGAAAAAACTGGAGAGAGAGAGACGACAAGGGCCGTGTTTACATTCCCATCCTCCAATTTACGTATCATTCCAGTTATGGCATCCTTTCGTTAGTGGAGTGGAAAAAAGGGAGAAGTAGACAGGGAGAGGCCGCAAGGTCAAAGGAAAGCAGTTAGGACTGAGATCAAAGGAAATGGCGCTATATATTTTCTTAGTTTAGCAAGATGAATGTGTGAAGAATGATTGGTCGTATTTCTTGAGGGAAAAAGTCCTTTTCTGTGGCACAAAAAAGCAACCCATTCCGAGAATGGGTGCACACCACCAATATTGATCCCATCTACAAGTAGTAAAAACACACTTAATTGCGTGCGAAAAAACATCCCCAGCGTGACTAAGGAATAGGGAAATATTGCTCCTCCACGCCACAGAGAAAAAAATAACAATTGCACCAAAAACTCCAGTACTTCATCATTTTCGGAGTTTTTTTGACGAGACGATACAATTAATTCTCGTTCTTACAATATAATGAATAATAATAATAAAATAATGAAAGTTGCCGTATAGCCTGCAGCTGGACACTTTTTCCATACTTTAGATTCCATACTGTATTTAGATATTCATTTCGAAGGAAACAAAGTGAGCCACAAGTTTGTAGCAATTTGCATTAAATTTTCGGTTGAGTCTCCCCGTGCCGAAGTTGTTGTGGTAAGGGAAAGGAAGCAGAAGTGAAAACCGAAGAGGACATCGCTTACCCCGTTTATTGATCAATGAGCGGGACTTTTTTATGATCGACTAACAATAACCATAGGCATACAGTTCGCACGCAGAAGGGAAGGCACGTATAAAATGAAGTAGAGAGTGGGAAAGGGAGGGAGAGCCGCCATGTGTCCAAACTACGGGAGGAAAAACAGTTTAAAAGCGAGGACGCGCTAATGCGCTTTCACACAGTACAAAGACGTAATAAAAAAAGGGAGCCAACATCTTCATTGATTGTTTGTGTTCAATGCCTGGATTGAACTTTCTTTTCATGTGGAGTGATGAAGTTCGGAGAGACTCCGTCCGATACTTACTTATCCGATTATTTTTTTTATCTTCACGCCGTCCCGGTGGTTCTTCAAAAAAAAGAAAAAAAAGGTTTTTGTGGTCTACCTTCCATCTCGAGCTGGATTGAAGTGGAAGGAGGAAATTATATAGATGTTTTGCGAGAGTGAAGACACTCACAAATTATCCTATTAGTAAGGGTGTGTGCAGCAGCTCACACTCCTATAATGGTATTTACATGGGGTATTATTCCATTCAAGTAACGCCATAATTTTTCCCATTTCTACATAGACTCCTATACGGACAGCTTCCCTTATTATGTGCAACTGTGGGAAGGAATAAAAGTTAATGGACAAAAGGCCGCTCTCCACATACTTCCTCCCGTGATGGCATCTCAGCTTTCACTCCCACAACTCCCTGCAGGAGACACCTTCTTCTATTCAATATATTTTGCTATTAATGGAAGGGGGAAAGGGGAAGAGAGAAAGAGAAAGATGCGAGTCCCCATTTTACGACTCTGCTCTCGCTTCCCATTCTTGCTGAAGCGGGGAGAAGCGCGTACACTTTTTTTCACTTTTTTTTAATCCGCCCTCATAAATAAATAAGTAAGAACGTGTCAGCGTCACGAAACATCACTGTAGTGCTAGTGTATCTAATGCATTTCCACAGTTTCGGATATAAATGAGCTAATGAGAAATGTTGGGAAGTGAAGGCTGTGGCGCCTATTTGCTTTTTCCTAAGAAGGAATTATAATTTGCAAAGTGCCAGTCCCACTACTGATCATCAATTCCATGCTAAAGTTTTCGCAAGCGTATGTACTCTAATAAGAAAAGTTGATGTACTCTCACTTGGAAAGGAGCTGATGGGCTGCGTGAGGCTAGAAGGGAACAAAGTGAGGGAGGTAGGGCTCCAAGGGATTCAAAATTACTTAGTAAGTGTCTGCAAACATCCTTTTTATACAGACGTTATGATAAATTCGCGATTCGCAGGAATGTTTGTCGCATTGCGATATTCTTTTGAGTTTTTTTGTGTACCCCGGACACTTAAACTTTTTTTTGATCGGTTCTATTGTCGTAATAGTGTTGAGGGAGTTGCATTTTTTCCTCGTGTATTATAATTTTGTTGAGTTTCTGCGTTGATCCTGTTTTGCCTGCGACTCTGGCTTAGTTGCTGCCGCTTTCTGAGGACACGCCTGACATCCAGAAGAACAATTTAACAACTTTTCCCGTGAACGTTGCATCCGAATTGCCATACCCGTCCCTTTCTGCCATTCGGCAACTTTCGAAAAGCTCCGAAATCTCTTTGTTCATCTGCAGCGACTGGCTTTGGCTTATGCA
>JAHZND010002803.1:0-17021 GCA_027744115.1 Acrocyrtus sp. NNG-2020
TACGCACTTTTTCTACACACATATGTCTCCACCAATATATTACGTGCGTATGCTCCTCTTCTCACCCGCTTTCCATGTGCTGAGAATGGAATATGAGGAAAAAAAGGGGGATAAAAACTTTTTTTATATATATATTTTGTTCCTTCCCCAAACATGAACTATACTACCATCCCCCACCACTTTCCCCGAGCGCATCAATAATATATATGGAGATTATGACTAAGGCTGGACGAGAAGGGAGGTGAAGAATTGAAATTGAGTCGTTTCAAGGAGGGAAGCATCTTTTTTGTCACTCATTATGTACCATCAACGAGCTATCATGACACTCTGATTTAAGATTGCTAACAGCAATCCCCATAGCCTGACCTTTTTTTTTCTTCTGCTGCACAAGAATATGAAAAGTTATCCAAGCTGGGTCATTATATATCTTTCCCGGTAACATCCCGCGACTTTTCGGTGTAACATCCCTTCCATTCAGAAGGCAATTTTTTTCCCCTAGCCAATCCCTCACTGTTCCTTCCAGTAGGCTCGCTAAGCTAAAAATCATCTCTTCCTATAAATAATGGCGCGGAGTGGGAAGTGCACACAAAATGCTTTTTTCCCCTTTTCAAATACAAAGAATAAAATGCAAATAAAGGAGCGGACGGCAGTAGTCTCCATCTCTTCTCTTTCTCATTCTCCTAACGACTGCAATTACCCGAGTCCCCTTTCCCAACCAGTAATAATAAGTAGAGGGAAAGGAATAAAAAATGCTGAGATTCTGTAGAACAAATAATCCATTTTATGATTGTGCATGTGACCATTAATTTGAAGCTAGTTTCCACACTGATAATATGCAGAGAGCAAACGAATAAAAAATATGGAGGAGGAAATGCAGTAAATAAGCCAAAGTAATGAATAGCTAGGCAGCGCCGACATTTTTCATATGTGCTTTTTTTCAGCAGTTTTCTGTTTTCTGCGCTCTTTTTTTTCAGCACTGTCATCTCTCTCCGAAATAGCGGAGTTTTTTTAAAGCTGTTGTAGTGGTTGTAGAGTGAGAGCATTCCACAAGCACTACAATTTTTATTTAGGTAGTTGTAGTGGACAAAGGACTTTCCAGCTATGAAAGTCGCGGTGGCTTCCAGCAAAACAAACAGCTAATGCAGTTACAGCCCTGGAGTTATTATGGAGAGAGAGAGAGAGAGAGGGAAAGAAAAGCGCTAGGAAATACGTATTTTTTTCTCTTCTTTTTTTTGTGAATGTAAAGTTAGCAGTAATCTACTTTTAGTGTAATGCATAAGACGACATTGCTTGCACGATTACATAATGTTCGAACTTTTTTTTTGCTCATCGTATCTTTCTCCGTTTTTGGCTGTTTGTACGTCCCTTTTATTTTCCTTTCTGTGAAATTGCTCGGATTTCTTCAGCCGAGCGTTGTGTTTACTTCCTTCAGATAAGTAGAGAAGAACAACGTGTTTTTTCTCCCCTTCTAGGATCCTGAGCGGGAAGAGTGAATGAGCTTTTAGTGGCGGTACGGAGCTTTTCCCAGCTCGGCTGAAGTTGAAGTAAACATACTTCTTTTTTTTCAGTGAATAGTTTGAATGGCTAATATAATGGCGCTCCTATTTTCCTACTATTATAGTAAGAGAGAGTGGTAGTTGCTGGAACTGAGAACTTCTTTGGCAAACTCCTTCTTTCTTTTCGGACTGAGAGTGTATGTGTTTGAAACAATAGTTGTGAAAACTATCTGTCTCAATAAAGAGCCCATCTACTCCGCCTGAAAATGCAAAGCCATAAATGAGCCTGGTTTTGGAGAAAAGGTAGTTGCAATTCGGAGTAATCAGCTACCCAGTAAAAAAAGGTATATTTTGGGGGATATCTGACTTGGGCGCAAACAAATAAGTCACAGATTTCAAGTTTTCCGAGAATACCAGACTAAAAAATATATATTGCTTCCCTTCGGCTCCAACAATTCGGAAAAGTAAAGGCTACTCGATGGAAATAGCTTAAGAAGAAAAAAAAAGGTTTCATTCTTGCTCTTGTGTTTTTTTTCAAGTAAAAAGTTTCTTCGGGCTGCACGGAAGAAGGATATATATATTTTCCTGCTGATTTACCTTTCCTACAACTGCTCTCCGTTTTTCTCTTCATTTGTCTTTGTAATCTTATATGTACGGGGAAAAACTCATTCCGCGCAGTTTTCCTTTTGCTCCACACACACTGAGCAATTTTTTCCTCATAATGCACACTCCCCAACTGATACTGCCACTGTTCCAATAAACTGATCTAAAATGAATGGTTGATGGCTGGAACTCAACTGCACATGACAAATTGCAAGCCTTTCTCCCAATCTACAGTGATCCCCTCTTTTTTGGTGAAAACAGCTTTTCTTTCAAAATCTGATAACTTTCCATTAAAGAATCTGGTAAATAGCCGTTTTCTTCGTTACCAACATTAACAATCTTTTCCAGCTTGCTTTTGCTTTCCACGCGTGAACTCTCAAAGCAAGTTCCACTCTTCCTTAACTTTTTTTAGTTCCGTAATTAATACGTCTTCTTGACAGTGCCAGAGCACATTATCCAAAGAGAAAACAAGACAATGCTCCCTGCCAACGTGTAACAAAACCAGGAAAATGAGTGAAGAGAGGCTGAAGTCCAACTTCACTTTTCATTCTACTGCCGCTCCCTCAAAAATTTATTAATAGGCTACGCAAACAACCTCACACACAATATCCCGCCTTAACTCCAGTAATCACCAGCAACTACTTGAGCACCAACAATCTATTAACTCGAGAACGTTTTGATCAGCCACACTTGCAACTTAAAAGCATATGCCACGTACACACACGAGCCTAACTTGGAGCAACTAATTTCCGACTTAAGTTTCCCTCTCTTATTCTCTCTCCGGAAAAAGTTTTTTTTGGTAGGAGCCTTCAAATCATTACACTAATGTCAAGTTGGCATCCCCGCTCTCCCAAACTATATCATTTTGGATGTTTCTCCAGCTATGTGTCCTTCTCCAGTCAAAACTCATAATTCATTCACTCACGTATTTCAAAAGACGTACATACGCTCCCTGTAATTTTCCTATAGTGGGGGTTGTAATGTTGGTGCCAGTGTTGTGTACACTTCCCTAAAGTTTTTTTTTTCGTCTGCGTTGTCCTCCCACAAAAAATTCTTTAATGTTTTAGCCACCATTTAAAAATGAAGAAAGGGAGGAAAACCAGGCACCCACCAAAAAAGTCTTGATCTTGGGAAGCACACTCTCTCTTTCTCTTAATGTTTTCCTTGCGGGGAGAAATATGGACAGAATGTGAGTGTGTGCTTGCATACCTTGCACACAACTTTACAATAGCTACATTCACAAAGTTTAGTATAAAAGTATAATTAGGAAAGTACACAAGAGCTCCACTTCCACTGCCCGACTCTATAAAAATTCCATGGGAATGGGATTTCTCCAGGGAAAAATAGACTTCCACATTTTTTCCTACCGCCTGCACTCGTTAATCACCTAAAAAGCATAGTTTATTTTACTTTTTTTTTCTAAACGTATGTAATGCTACTTTTTTTTATTAGTATTATTTCTTTTTTTTTTTCTCTGCACATTACAAAAGCCAAAAAAAGTAACTTTATTTTTTCTTCCGCTGCCCATTCTTTTCCTTTTTTCTCATAAAGGATACTTTATAGTTGTCCCCCTTTAATTAAGACGGCGACAAGCAAAAGAAAGAAATCTTCTAATGCAATAATAAACTCCAAACTTTAACTTGAAAGGAGCACACACACTGCTCTTGACTCGATTTATAAAAATTAAGAAATTAATATTGCTAAGTGGTGGTAATAGAGAAGAAGCACAGAGTTCTCTGGAAAATGCAATCTTCTAACTAAAACAAATGCATCAGTAAAAGTTAGCAAATGAAAAAAGAAGAAATCTTTTTTAAAGGAATCTAAAAACTGATTCGCTCTAAGTGTGAGGTCACCAATTTTTTACTTGCAAGCGCAAACAATGACAAAAATACTGCAAACTAAAAAAATGTACAGCACGCATCCTTTATTTATGGGATTTATGCAAATGCCTAATAAAATTGCAGTTTTATCGGCACATTATTATTATTTTTGTAGCCTCTAGTGAAAAATTTCTCACATGGGAAGGTGCTACCATAAAGTCAAGCGTGTGTACCGTTAATACATTCATATTAGAGGTTTTAGGGCGAGTTGGGTAACTTTTTTTTTGTAGATAAATTGCAGTGCATAAAAAAAATTGCAATAATGTTGTGATTTCATGGTGAGTAAATCCTGCAAACTCGTGTTTTGTAATTTGATGGTGTACACATTAGAGAAATCCGCCGTTTCACATTAAACTATTATTAATAACTGTCTACTTTCTTTATATAGGCATTTGCATAGAGGGACGTATAATTTAGCGGATATAATTAGCAAAAGGGAGTGTAACTGGTGTATTGTCTTGATTTTCTCGAGAATGAAAATATTATTCACGAGAGGGTGAGCAGATAAAGCGAGAGGCAGTAACGCGGTAGTAAGAAGCGGCCAATTCATATTTATTAAAGGGGAAAAATATATCCTTGAGAAGTGGTGGCAAGCTTTTACTTTGTGTAGTGGAATATTATTAAGTTATCTCTTGTAAACAGGACTCAGCTCCACTACCTCATTCCTTTCTGGGAGGATCCGTGTCCTTCTTCTATATTTTTTTTCGCCGCTTAATGATGCGGCTACTACAGTAACTTTTATCTCCTTTTTTAAAGCATTTATTGTGCTAAAAGTGTAGCTTCACTTAAGCTTCCCGTAGTTATGGCATTGCACTAACCGGCTTTTATTCTTTTTAATGTCGTCATCACCAACCCCGACATTATCAGTGAGGAGGAGTACCAGCAGAACAAACTGGAATTAGCTGTAAGGGAGTGAACCGCGCACCAGAGAAAAAAAAATTTTAGTTTGCTGCAAATGAAGGTCTCCGAGAGGAAAATGCAATAAATGACTTCATTTTATCTGTTTTATTCCTTTTTCTCTCTCAATCCTTGCTCAATCTACCTCCAACGAAGGAGCTTTTGAAGGAAAGAAATAAATAAAAAAGGTAAAGGGGATGGTCCAAAAACTACAACTTCTTTGGGCTCTCCTGATGGAAGAGTTTCTTTGACATTTATACGCTCCCCAAATTTGCATCGAATAGAAAAGACCAACGAAAAAAAAATAATGTGTATGAGCGGTGGAGCGGAGGTGGTCTTTTCTCAGTTGGCTCTTCTTTCCCAATAATAAACCACCAGAGCGAATGCAAACAAGGCGGAATGGTACCTGCATTAAATACATGCAGCCACCCTTTCAAGCACGTCTCACTCAACTTTTATTGCCTACTTATAAAAATTGAAGGACAGATGACAACTTATTACATTTCACATAAATAATTTTTTTTGCTGTGTACGGTGCTAATGAATTGGTTAAACGAAAAAAAAAATTTCTCGTTACTAAGTACCTCTCGCTCTGTCTGCATTCTGTACTCACCTTCGAAGCTGTGAAAGTGCGGCGTTAACACCTATCTCCGAAATGGTAGTAAATGTCTTCCCTCTAATTTTAAAATACACCCCGCTGAAAAGTACATTTCAATCTTGCGAGCGATTTTATTACTTTTATTTTTCGGCACTAATGTACCCCTAAACTTTCGCCATCTCGTTTAAATGATGCTATCTGCTAAAAATATATTATTATTTAGCTTCCAGCTTTGCACTTTGCAGCCAAAATTAGCTTCGTCTGAAAACTTATTATTACCAAATAAAAAATTAGTGTGAAGCCTGTAAAGTGCTCAAACTTTTCAAACTTTTCGCCGTTTATGTTTACGCTAAAGTGTCCTCAAAAAGTAAACTCATTATGGAAGCATGTTGAGTAGAGAGATGAGATGAGTGTTGTCATCAAAGTTACAAGTTTTGCTGGCTTTAAATTTATAATAAAGTGTGAGCTGTCTACATTCCCATTCAAACCGCACTATGGCTACACATTCCAAGCTCTGGAAATGAAAATCCCAACAAAGGAATACATCAGGAGTAATCATCGTGCCCTCTTTTTTTCAAAGTGTTTGCATCATCCTCAGAGGGAGGCAGTAACCACCCTTGTAATTATCCTCATCATAATTATCAACATTATGGTCATTTCATTTTAGGGCTAGTCCCAGTGATCAGAATAAGGCTGGCAACATTTTTTTTTGTAAGAAAGAGCTTAGAGAGGAGTGCGAACAGCCAAGTGCGAAACGCGGAACGAGCCACCCAAGAAAAAAAAAATCAAGTTCCAGCCGCCGAGCCGTTAAAAGTTTAAAGTGTGGACTTTCCTCTGAGCCTTTTATGGGAAATTGCAGGAGGCTAGGAGAGAGCGTAAAAAACTCTGCGGTGGCTTTTTTTATACTAGGAATGGGGAGGGATAGGAAAACGCTGTTTTTACTGCCGTCATATACCTCCATTTTCATCCTCCACGGAAGAATGAGGACCGAGTAGGAAGTCAAATTAATGAATTATGAAGGATGCTAACAAATAAAGCAATTAAATCCTCGTTAACTACCACTCCATTTCTCACTTCTTCTCTCACTCACTCATACGTATTAATTTTCTCATCAACTTTTGAGTGTTGCTAGTTTTTCTTGCTGGGCAACTCTCGCCTCTCTCTCTCTTTCTGTTTGCTCCTCTTGTCCTATTCACAAAAAATATTTCCTTTATGAATATGATTTACCTTCGGAGCATCTAAAAAATCTCTACCTCGTTCCCATACATCATTCCACTCAGCCAACTGGAATTTTTTTACGGGATAAAATGGAAATCCAGAATTTTATTCATTTCCATCCCACATCCTTTGAAATGAAGCTATGTATATAAAAGAGCATTTACACCAGGAAAGGAGTTTCCCGCTACACACCGAAGTAATAATTATGTACTGGTACTGCACCGAATTCCATTCCGAACACATTTCCCTCGCTGACTTGCTTACTTTTTGATTTAGAGGAAAAGCTCTGGTAGTGCCTTTTCTTATACGGAGTACATATTTAAGCAGTCGGCAGTCAAATTTTTTTCATCTTCCCCTTCTCCACAATCCACCTTTCGTTTCATTACTCTTCCATATATGAGGAATGAGAAGGCCGTGTGTGCAGCTCCCAACGTTATACGATATTTTCCGCCATTTTCCTCATGCGTTTTTTACGGCGTCAATTTTCACTTTCCTTTCTTCTCCAACTGAGGAGAAAGTCAACACGGCTATAAAATTCCTGTTAAAATATGCATACAGAATTTATTAAATCATTTTCCATCAGCCTTAAATTGTTCTCGGAGCAGATGGCAATTTACCATTTGCCCTTATTTCCATTTTCCCCCTTTTCCCATCTTATCTGGTGATGCACGACGCAATTTACAACCCAATATCCAATCACAATCTTTTCTCCCTCATCTGACTATTTTTTTTCGGAGACTACATATATTTTTTTGAGAAATGGTGCATAACCCCACACGACTATAACACTTCTGCTTCAGCTCTTTATGCAATGTCGACTCCTTCCAGGCAATCTCGGGAGGCACTTTTCCCCTTGCTTTATTCATACATGCACGAGGTGATTTTTATCTGGGCTCATCTCATTTTGGTGGTTCTTTGAAGGTGACAGATCTTAACTGCCTCGGCTGAACGCCATTCACCCAATGAGGCAAAGTGGAAGGAGCCAGCGAAACGTTGAAAATTTGGCGCGGTTGAGCAGTTGGAAAGATGAAGAATTGAGTGTTTCAAAGTCATTTATACTTCGAAGTAGTGCAGTGATTGAAAAGCTCACTCACCCGACCGGTGCTCCTCCTGTGCTTTTCCATCTCACACGCAATCATCATTTTCCCTTTCCCTGAAAATCACGAGGACGAGGACGGCCTGTTTGGAACTGGTGTTTTGACTCCAACTCCAACTATTTACCAGAACTGAACCGAGAGTAATGCATTGTGAGTGAGTGAGCCGAACAAAAAGAGGAAAGTTCTAGTGGTTTGTTGGATGGTCGCTTTTTATTCTTCTCAACGATGATAACGAGAAGAGAAGGGAGCATTCACGGGGAATTTTATTTATTCCGCTAAGCTGACAGCGGGACTACACACCACAACAGTAACTCCAACTCTTTACAGTTTCCAGAGCTCTCCCACTTTTTTTTTCTTTCTCTCTCTTCCTCCCCTTAATTACACGCAAGAAAGAGGCCATTGTTCTTGCGGGGAGTGCCGCTCCCATCTGCGGAAATGAAGAGAGGAGCAGCAATGCCCAAGTTGTCTTACCCGATGTCAGAGGAGAGGAAGAGAAAGGCCAATTTCCAGCAAAACTGGATTTTCAACTTGGCCCTTTTCCCCTAAATTGCAATAAAAAAAATTGTACTAGAGAGTGGGAGTAATGCCCGTATCGTGTTTACTCCTTGCTGCGGTTTTCCCATTAGTCAACTTATTTTTTTTTCGCACTTCTCCATCTGTCAAGGAGAAGATATGTGTGAAGGACTTAACAGGGCATTTACGACAGGCCGAGTGGACGTTTTTCCTGCTCCACTCTGTGAGAAATTACGTTGTTTACTGACCCAAAAAAATTGAAAACTTTTACTCAAAGATTTTTCTTTTTTTTGTAGCTCCACTTTTACACACCTCAGCATGTAAACCCAATTATGTTGTGGATGAGCTGCTGGTGACACTTTCCAAAATTTCCCATCCTTTAAAAACGAGGAAAATCTGTATAGGCTGAAAGTAAAGTTAAAAAATGGGGAAGGCTCCCTCCTTCACTTGCCACACCACTTGTCTCGCGCTAAATAACGGATTCCAGAGTCATTCCACCTCAAATTGTTTACGAGAAAAAGTTTTTCGGGGGAAGTGCTAGGCTTCATTCCAAAACTTAATTTTATTAGAAACATCTTGTAAAGACGTCAACCCTCGTATCAACATTTTCCAGGAAGCATCTCCTCAACCTCAAGCCTTCTCCCAGCTCACTCTTTTTCTCTCTTCCTTGGCGCTAAACCGTCCTCAATATTTGATGGCACAAGGAGAAAAACGTGCTAACAAGTGACTCTCCAGCGTACATTTCGGAATAGCTCTCCTTTCCTCCCTGTCCACAAAATTTACCGAATGGGAAAAAAACAACAAAAGCATTCCTTCCTGCTTTTTCTGTCAAGGCAAAAAAAGTCTGCCTTGTAGGAAAGGACGTTTCTCCAGCTTGAACTTGAATCAGGAAAGTTCGCTCCTTGCAGACATCCGCCAAGACAGCAGCGGAGCAAAGTAAGAAAGATGCAAAGTTAAGATATATTGACTCCATTTATTTACCCATTTCGGGAAGATGGTGATGGCGATGACGACACTAGCTGACGGGACACAATCACGATTTCCGCTGCACACAAAGGCAGCACGTACTGCTGAAATCGAGAAGGTGCGATAAGGAAAAAGGGAAACAAGTCAGCGCCAACAGAACTTCTTCTTCTTTTTTTGCTGCTGCGCCTCCTTCCAATAATATCACATTTTTTTCGCTCTCCAAAGTGAGGAAGCTGAAGAAATTACACACATACTCCCCGTCCCCTGCCACAGTGAGAGGATTCTTGAAAAACATTTATGGATGCATTTTCACGCACAAATCCTACAAAAGCCTGCCAAATAAAGCACGTTTGTGTGTCGGGGGAAGTACAAGCTCCGCACGTTCTCCCTCTCCTTCTTTCTTCCTCTTCTTCATCTCATTTACAACCGTTTCTTCTTATTTTTTTGCAAGGAGCAATCACCTCTCTTCTCTATCTCTCCCTAGTTCCCTGCACTTTTCTAACCATTCTCCATTTCCGTATTTTCAAGTGAGAAGCGCACGTACAAAGAGTAGTGGTGAGTGTGACCGTAACAGTAATATTCCGTTATTGGATAGACATCCTCAGCAGCCACCTTCCAAAATTCCAATACATAAAACAAAAGACTTGGAAATGTCATTTGAAAATGTAATGTGGACTTTTCTTTGAAAACGCATAAACAGCTTTTTTCTCTCTTTTGTATCCCTTTTATCCTCCCAGTTTCCTAGAATTCTCTCCGCTGTATCAATTTCTTTTTTTTGGGGAAGACAAGAAAAAAAGAACCGTTCAGGAAATGCAGTGTTCGTAGCCTCCTCCATTTTATGCTCGTGGAACCACATGCCCGGAATGGGAGAAAGCTAATAAAGAGCGATAGAATATCGCCGCCCTTATCATGATGATAATGGCGCTATCGGTAGGGCAAAGTAAAAATGATGTGTACCTGGGAACAAAGTGGAAAAAATCTTGTTATCGATATGTATGGGAAATCTGCAAATATATTTTACGAGAAGGAGACGCGTGACAACTTCTGTGGAAGGATAGGGAATAACGCGCAAAACTGGAATAAATGGGGGCCACGTCGAACAAAAGGAAGTTTTAGCGCAAGGTTAGGAGAAACGGCGGAAGCGAGGTGATCTGGAAGGGGAAATGAATTTCAAATAGGAAAGCGGCTCTCACTAGCAGAAAAGGAGCCTCCACTACCTGTTTGGATTTCTCACGTTTCATCCATCAAACTGAGAAAACTGTATGTATACCCATTTGCAGAAAAAAAATATTAGAAAATTTGGTGTATTGGCATTACACGCAATTTGGAATGCGGCGTCTCATTGTTGAGCTGCTTTATTCCACAGCAATAGCTACACAGAAGGTATACTCCCGGAAAGAGGATGCTGAGACGTTTGCCGAATGCACAAAATGTATGTAAATTGTAAGGTATCTTGCGAGGTGCAACTCTCAACTCTCCCCACCAGTATAAGAACCGTTTCTCTCGCAAGTATTTGTGAATTGAAAGGAGTAGTAGTAGTACGGAGCTGGTTCCTCCAACAATAATTTTTTTCCCCTTTCTCTCTCTCTCTCTTCTCTCCCTCTTTCTGCTCATCATGAAATAAATGCGACACGATAAAATGAGAGAAATTGTATTAAAAGAGGGATCTCCCCGAAAAACGGAATATAGCTTGGCTATAAATCGGGTTAAATCGGAGGAATATATCAGTCCTTGTAGAGACGCTTCTCCCAACAAAATTTATGAGCACAATTTCGCTAATGGAAAACACTTTCCATTCCTGTCACGACAATACAACACAATAACACTCACATTATAGTCCGCACAACAACAACAGCACCAACTACAAGAAGGAAATATCCATGTATCAGTCAGCACAGGAGGACAAAAAAACACCAATAACGACATTATATCTAGTATCCTCTTGGTATGGTGGCGGCGGTGCTCTTGTGCGGTTGTACCGAGACTGGAATAGCTATTTACTAGGGTCCCATCACAATATCCGATGGAGAGCTATTTTTTTTGTTTCTCCCTACGTCCCCGCTTAAAATTCATTTCTGAGCAGGGAATTTTCTCTGAGTGCACATATGTAAAAATGAAAGTTTTTAGTTGGGAACAAGAACAAGAGGACACTCTCCGGCATCATCATTATCAGCTCGCAACTCTTACGACAATTGTTACAATCTTGCTGTCTCCTTAAAGACTTTACAGAAGAAAAAAAATGTTTTCGGCTCGCAAAAAAGTACTTAGGTCCATGCTCTGAACTGGCGATGATAGTTCCTCCCAAAAGCCGTTCGTTATCCCTCTCCATATGCACTCATATAAAAATGGGCTTTGTTAGATGGATGACAGAAAGTGGTAAGTAAGCAGAAGTAAGTGCTAAGCAAGCAGAGAGAGAAAAAAAATACTCCGTTGCTGATTGACGACAGCTAAAAGACGTATAATGAGATGAGTACATATTACTCTCTCCTTTTTTTATCTCCTTTCATTCCCAATAAAAATGTGTGTACTTTTTATGCTCGCTAAAAGGAATAGGAAGAAACGGTTTCGAACGCGGAATTTAAAAAGGACTCTTAGAAAGATGCCAGAGCGCAAATTTTTATGTCTTAAAATCTCTTCTTTAAAAAAAATTTTTTTTATGTAGCTTGTTACTTTTTTTGCTCTTCCGAGTGAGAAAAACGGTTTTGATGTTAGCTGAAGCTGCTTAAGTAATGTATTCGTGTGACATGACGGAAGCATTTCCCATGACTATTTTTTTGTGACCGACTTTCCTCTGCGAAGAAAATCCTGTCTTTTCTCAGCCTGTATATATTTCGGAGATTTCGGGAGATGTGAGAATGTTATTTTTTAGCTTCTCACTCTCTTAGCCAGCTTCTTAAGAGAGAAAGAGTATATCCCCAACAAAAAAAAATGTAGCGTGTAGCTTTGGCTATCGCCCTGGGATGAAAGCAAACTCCCCCTTAATGTCGCACTTATTAGCCTATTTTTCTCTACAAATTGAAACAAGAGTATGCAGTCACAGTGAGAAGACATGGAACAAGAGTAGGGCGCACAACTGGTGTAAAGTACCTAAAGACAACGACCTCTGTACTCTGATTTTTTTTTTGCTTTCTTTTCTGGACAAGTTGGCTGATGTGTCGCGGCTCTGAGGCGAAAAGACTAAAAAAAAGGGGAGAGGATAGAATCCTTGGGAGTGCATCAAAAGCTGAGAAGCTGAGAAAGCGATATAAGGAAGAACATAAACTGCGTCCGTGATGGTGACCATCCTAATCAACTCATTTGTAAATGTTACGTCCTTCCCACTCGCCCGCCCTATGGAGTGGATTAGAGAGAGAGAAAAAAAACAACTTTCTTCAAGGGAGCTTCCTTCCCGATACTTAACTGATGAAAGTAAACCGGGGAAAAAAAGGAAGGATAAAAAGAAAATTGCCATATCCTCTTACTTCATCTACACGGAGGAGTAAGTGGAAGATGATCATGACATGACATCTCCCACAGTAAATATCCTCTGTATAGGTTGTCAGCCGAGGAGAGATAGAGCGTGCACTGCTTTGTCAGCACAGTTCGTGTAGTGGCGTATAAGGAGGAGAAGAAGAAGAAAAAAAAAGCGGCAGGTGGAAGTGGTGGGGAGAGGAAGTCACTTGTGAGACTAGAGAACAGACAACATCCACCACTAGCAGTGCCACCACACCACCACCACCACTGCCATGTCATGATAATGCTATTAAGCAGCAGAGATAGGAGAACCGCCTTGGCATCATCGGCAACTGCCAATTTTCAGTATCCAATTCAGTGTTATCTCTTGTACTGTTGTGTCAACAATTACATCAGAGAACTTTCTTACTTCCTCAGGAGAAGATCTCTCATCCTCTCTCACTATGACTATGCAACTTTATTGCAACTCTTTTTTTTTAGTGGAACAACTTTATCATCCATCTCCTTCCGCTTCACTCCCTCCCAAAGCAACTCTCTGCTCAGAGAGCGGGAGTCTAAAGGCTCATTGAGCTTGGGTGAAAAAGACGTGTACAAATTGAAAATGGAATGGCTCTCAATTAGTAAGAAAAAGTAATAAAAAAAATTCTACTAAAGTGCGCTCCACACAGAATACATCTGCAAAATGTCCAACTGAATGAGGAACGTTAGGATAGGATATAAATTCAATTTTCGAAAACTTTTCTTTCTCATTTCCACATTTGCTTTTGGAGTAATAGAATGGAAAAAAAAGGAAAACAGTTTGGTTTGTTCAAGGGACAAAAACTTCCACGGCGGGTAGAGTTTGAGTTCACTTTTTTTTCTGATTTTTCTCTCTGTGCAACTTTTTTTTCCACGCTCATTTCAACAAATTGGCAAATTGGCTTCGTCCCAATCACAATGTAATACTGGGAACGGTAGTGAAAGAGAGAGGAAAGTGTGTGGTTTCGCCAGCATTTTTTTGTCCTTCTCTACTTTTTTTAAAAAAATCTAATCTTCACTTGAGCATCAACAGCTAAAGTAGAAAAAAATATATTGTTGTGGCTCTCACTCCTATCTCAGCTCTCTCTCTCTATTCATTTGGCAGGGCGAGCAAGAAACTGAAGCAGTCTGAATTTCATTTGGCTAAAAAACAAACTTTTTCTTCTCTAATAATGGCCAACTAAAGCTATCACTTATTTAATTAGTCCTGCTTCAAGCCCAGCTTCACTCCTTTATTTATCCGGCTGCTTCAACTCGACTTTGTTTGTGTTTGTGAAAAATGGTCACTCACTACCATAATTTTTTTTATATCTTTTTACGAATCAGAAATAAAATGCAAAGGCACAGTTCACCCGTATAATCACCATTTATACGGTATTCTTCCTCTAGATTAAATAATATATTGCGCCGCGCTTTTTTTTTCTCAAAAACATTGTAAACAAAAAGGGGCACACGAAAAAAAAAGTGCTCTCAGTCAGTCTAATGAATATGGATGTACTCGCCACACACTTTGTTGTCGCCGTTGTTGTCGACGTCGTCGCATAATCGTCATCGCCACACACTCATGATGAGCAAGCCCATCTTCTACAGTTTCCCACCATTTTTGCCAATTTTCCACCCTCTTCCCAAATATGATAATCTCTCAGCTGCGCCACACACACCACTTGCACAAAAGTCGTAAAGACAAAAAAACAAACTAATAATACTTCCAAAACTTATCAAAACAGTAGAAATCGCTATCATTACTCTGATCAGCTTCATCCCGCCGCCACCAAAGGAGGAAGATACGCCCGCCAGAGAAAATGTAAAAATGTTTTAGATGAGAATAAAAAAGATGCCCTTTTTACTGCAGACTACTATAGCTAACGCTTTTTTTATCGTTTTTCTCCACTTCCCCATAAATAGAATATATTGCAGTGGAGAAGGAAAAAAAAAGTTTTTTGAGCTTCCCACTTCCCCTCTCTTTTTTCCCTTTTTTTCTGTCTCTGCCCAAAATGTATCTATAAAAAAGTTTTTTTGTATTTATAATCTTCCGAGTTAAAATATTTTCCCTGGAGGATTTACATCAATCTAGTTAGTTACTTTTTTATTCCCGTTCACTCCTCCTCTGGAATAGATAACCCTTTTCCTTTTTTATGTGGATGTATTTACATTATCTGAATCCACTTTTACTCATTTCTTGTACGTTTATTGCTTACTTCCGTATCATGATAATGGAATTGAGGGGCTTTGTTGGTTGAGCTCGGGAAAAAGGCATGTAATAGTGAGACTTTAGCTAGCGCATTCTCACTTTTTTTTAAAAGCTGTCCATATTTTAATGTTTGAATAGCATTATTATGTACCCCTTCTGGTGTTTCGTGTTTTTCTCTGTTTTCCTACTGAACTGTGTGGAGATGTGGATGTAGATGAGCGGAGGAATTGAAATATTCTCTGCCATCTCATCAATTTCCTCCTTCTCTCTTGCTGACTCAAAAAAAGTGCAAACAAATCACATTCACCGTTCCATTCACACAAAAAAAAGAGTCTGCCATGGAAGATGCACTCGACGCGACGTATCGCTATCAGTAAATGGAATGGGAGCTGAAGAAAAAAAAAATACATAACAACCCTCCTCATATGTCTATATCGCTATCAGTAAATGGAATGGGAGCTGAAGAAAAAAAAATACATAACAACCCTCCTCATATGTCTTTCACTTTTTTTCCCTCCCTTCCCCACTCCGAGAAAACTGCCTCTCACCACGTCACCAGTTACAGTCACTCTCCTGTGGAATACGAAACGTAACCTTTTGAGAATTCATTTTTTTTTCTCTGCTAGAGAAAATAAAAAATTGAGGAAGATGTGCAGAAGAAGGGTGAACTAATAGATGGGAAATCAACGCAAAAAAAAGCGGATAGAAACAAAGCGGGCGGATGGGGAGCAAAACAAAACTTTTTCTTTCTTCCATTTATACCACCAAGCTCCTATTTTCTCTCCCCTTCTAACTTCTGCTGACTTTGAAATGGAGTAGTCATCACATGATTGTTTTATCAGCTTTCACAGCCATTTACCACCCCATCCTAGTTTTATTATGTTTTTAGGATGTCGTTCCACCAATCTTGTATTCGTTATTCATCATTGGTAAAGCGACACCAAAAAAAAGTTCCAAAAAACTATATTCTGCTGGCTACTACAACTCGTTACTACTGGGAGGTTTTCCGCACACCCAATATATCACCGTCATATAAATAAAATTATCAGTTGTGGGAATGGAAGGAACCCTTTTCCTCTGTACTGTTAATTCTCATTTCCTCTTTTGATTACATTTTTCATGTTCCTTCTAATAAATCCTGTAGGAAGCTGTGATAATGGGCCGTGCACTCCGGATATTTCGTCACCAGTGTAAATACAGCTAATCATGTTATGCAATTAAAGCATTTCTCAAAAATTTGCTATATACCTCGAAATAGAGTACAGTGACAAAAAAGGTTTCCTGAATGTATGGCTGGCTGTATGACGTCAATACCCAAATAATTTTATTTTTGCTTTTGACTACTCCATTAAATGTCCATTATTCGGATAGAAAGAATAATCTTGAGACGGTAAATTTGTTTGCCGGAAGGAACATCGCTGAAAATTTAAATGGCTAAGTTTTCTACTACTATCGTGGCTCATTTCACGCCTTCTAACAAAAAACAATAGATTTTTAGAAAAAAAAAGTAGGGGAGTGTTTTAGGAAAAGTTGCGTAATGCAAAGGGAATGCAGCCACAATTGAAAGAGAGTCTCTTCGACGTCATCATCTTTCAAATGATTTCCGTCAATTCATCAGATTTTTTTTTTTCAGTTTCATCCGCCGTTGTTCAGCACTCAGAATAATGAACAGAGACAATACAGCATCACAAGAAAAGTGTTATATTGTGCACGTCTTCGCGCGGAACTTGAATCGGCCAGGGAGAGAAAGATAGAGGAGTGCAGAGAGGCTTAAAAAATGGTGAAAAAATAAGATTCCTCCGCAAGATTGATGGGTCCTGCACGGCTAATTATTTTCAAAAGTTGGAAACATTCATTACAAATACAAATTATGTGCAAACGTCAGTTTCCCATGAATTTCCCATTCTCCTCTTCTCCCATTGTTTCCTCGCTACAACCACCACCACTAGAACCACTAGTACCACCACTATCATCTTTATCCCACCATAGAACCACCACCAACGCCTTATCTTTTCTTCTTCTAAGAAAGAGGAAAAAGTTCCTTTTTCACTTGCCAAAACTTTAAACTTTTCGTTTAAGGAAACAAAGTCG